>CAAKHC010020005.1:18109-32004 GCA_901007825.1 Macroramphosus scolopax
TACCGACCATTTTTATGATGAATGAAACTGCCGCCAATGTATCGCCAGCCACTCAGCTGCTAGCTGACGTCATCGGACCACCGTGGCTGCAGAGGGACAAACTTCGCAGACTGCTCTGCCGGTTACATATGTGACCGATATCAAACTGGGTAATCTCATTCACTGGTTCAGCCCGTTGCTCTGACAATTCAATGACGCCGCCATAATTGCATGGTGAGAAATAATTTATGGTCATAAGGAATCGTACACAAATATATGTCTCGACAACAGATTTGTCTTTGCTAAAGTTAATACAGTAAATATGTATTTAATAAGGAAACCTATCTTTAGGGGTGAATGTGTTAATTTTTTACAAGGTCCAACTTAGTAAAACAGCTGCTGTGACTTTGAATTAGCTTGACTTCCGTACCTCGGATACACAGACACAGATTGAATGAAATTAACATCTGAAAAGATCTAATGGTAGCTCCTCAGCTAATATCAGTAATTTAAAAGTACCAAATGTTGGTAATAAAACAGAATATGTATGGAGATATTAACCCAGACAGAGGCTGATGTAGAATGATGTGGAATGTATCACTTATTTCCTCGCCGACCTTGATGTCATAAAACTGTAATTTCTGTGACACAAGAACTTGTGGCTGTAAAAGGAAGATTTGTCAGTCGTTGACTTATGAAATATGATAGACTAATTATGCATGGGCTAGATGAACCATGGAAGAAGCTGAACATTTGCATTTAGCAATGAAAAGGAAGAACGTGACTTTGTATGTGTGTGTCTGCGTGTCAGTGCAAGGAAACGGGTATATGACTTCCTGCATCCTCTTTGTCTCACCCTGATCAATTCCAGGTCCATTGTATTGTCACTTTGATTTATGTGGCTCCACACTTGCATCTCCCTACAATGTCAACCCTATGAAAAATATATGCAGCTGTTCATATAATGTGTGATGATATCAATGCTCTGATGAATGCCTTCAGTTCAATCTCCCTAAATAAGATGACTCCCATCCAACCCATCCAGGCAGCCATTAGCAGGACACCCACGCATGCTCGGAATGTTAATCGGATTAGTATTAGCATTTCATTCAGGTCTCCTACCTGTGTAGCATTAATGCTTTGATCTGCTCACACAGAGAATAGATACTAGGCCTGTAACAAGGACTAACACGTGTCTTTGCTCCTTTTGGTACAAAATAGCACAAGAGGGGAAGGTGGAAATGTGTCTGGTTAGGATTAATTCATGTGAATGAGAGCATAATCACGATGTGGGTGAATAACAGTAGAAAGCTGCAGTTTTCTCCTCACACACACACACACACATACGCGCACACATACACAGCAACAGCCATATTAGCTCCTTCCCTTCAAAGCATTTAAGAGCTTAACATGGTAAGGAGAGGTCTGCTTTGAAGTTAGGTGACCTTTCACATGATCTCGGTGGTGAACCACACTCACGCAGATGTGCTGAACATAACGGAAAATAGGGGAAAAACAGAGGAACGGTTTCATCCGTGTGCGAGCTACGGATGCTGCTCTCACCAATGACTGCAGCCCTCCAACAATCTACTTAACAGAAGAGAACTTGAACTCATCAAAGTGGTTTGCAGGGGTTGTTAAGACAAACAGCTCGAAGCTCTTGAAACTTGTGCACAGTGTCTCTTGTCGGGCGTTTTGCAAGAGCTGGATTGCCTCCCTGGCACTTGTCTAAACAGGGCGATGTAAGCAGTTATCAGGTGAGTTTTCAGGTCACTTGTCAGTTGGATTGACAGTGAAGAGGGAGAGACGAGGCCACACCAGAGGGGGCTATTCGACTACAGGGGGCAACTTGTGTTAATTGACAGCTAGTCAACCTTTCAACCTCAACAGTTTGCCATCATCAATGCCCACATGCAGAAAGACATGGAGAAACTGAGACGTTACACACAAATCAAGTTCATATACATGTGAAAAAGTAATGGCACAGAGCCTTCACTTTTAGGTACTAACATTTAATCTACATCTTTAGTTTGGTCAGTAACACCCTCGTCATGATTTCACCATTACCATTTATTGCAACTATTGCAAATGGAAATACATTTTGGCTCGCTGGCCAAGCAGCATGCCCAGCCAAGACAGGGAGCGCAAAGCAGGATACCCCCCATACAGGAGTGAGCCTGAAGCAAGACGTTACATATCATTTTATTATATACCTTTGATATAACATACCTTTGAGCCTTGCTAAGACTAGTTAGAAGCTGGAGCGGGTGGTGTAGGCGAAGAATTGCCAGAATCAGCAGAGTGAAGCAGATGAGTGAGAAGGCAATCAGGTTTAAATTGACCACCTTCTTGTGAGAATGAGCTGTGATTGGTGTTGGAATGACTGGGATTCAGTCAGCTGGCTGACCAGCTGATTACAGCTTGGCCGTATGACTTCTGTGTAGCGCAATGTTCCTACATTTTGTATAACCTCAGTCGCTGTCCAAACACTATTAATATCATTACACATGTTCTGTATTAAACCGCATTGCACCACAAAACTACCGGACCAATTTAAACACTGTCATTCACCTGATTCATGTGTTTTTGTCTGACATCACCTTGATTGCAAAATAAAGATGTTATCACTGCTGCTGCTGGGCCGCAATTCCATACTCAGTCAGATGTCTGATAACTGGAGCCAAAAGCAAATGAGATAAACTATTTGTGATTTCGACTTCATTGAAACACATTAGAAGTGATAACAGAGAGCAGGAGGCTGGACGGAGGTTGAACACTGAGTAAACGTCTGTGGCTGCAGCAAACCCCGGCTGTGTAGCAGTTTAGATTACAAATTTCTGTCAACTTGGGTCAATTTCAATGTGAATGGCATTACCTGGGCTGCAGACAACCTGAGCGGGAGAGATCAATTTAACGGGTTGCAAATGGGGGCGCAAAGTCGCCACGAGCGATATCAACCGTAATGCTTTGGAATACATTGGTTGGAAAAGGCTAACTGTTGAATGAACTTAAGTATTATAAAATATTAAGTTTATATTAGTTACTATGAAACCAGTGGCATACATTCCAGTGAAATATTACCACTGCGTATGTGGCCAACATAGATATCCCACAATGCAACAGCACAACAGACATTGATGGATCAAGGTGGCTGTGGCGTAAAATAAATAACATTCATTTTCAGTACATTTATAATACGTTTGCTGTAATATCTTTAAAATTATTCGTCTCCAACTGGCTCTCAGGAACTGACCTAATAATTAATAATTGGGTGCTGAGCTGTGTCTGAAAAGATAAAACAAAACCAATTAATGACAATATCTGAAGAATGCATGATAAACAATGGCCATAATTGTTTTGCTTTTGTCCTACTGGTTTGTTGTGCTGTTATCTCCATACAATAAGGGGACAATCTATCCACTGAATATTATGTGTACACCCCCACCCATTTCCTGCTTGTGAGTTCATTTGCATGCATCTTTTCAGGGTTGGGCCGGGGTCCAGTCTGAATTGTCGTGTTTAGTTCCATCCAGTAAAGCCATATGTTGTTTAGTTCTCCAGAAATGTGCACTGAAACAATCATCATCTTCATGTAAAAGCAAGGATGACGTTGTTACCACCTCCATCATTCTTGCCTCTCTTTACCAAACCCCTGTACTTGAATGCATCATTTACATCAATTCATAACCACACTCTATACATTACATTGCACATTCACTGTCTCAGTATTTCTTTTGTCCCTCCTCCACACGGGGGGAAACATCTCTTATTCTCTCTGCCTGATATCCTGCCTACTGATGAGGGTGAGAGAGGACGATGGGGGGGTTATGGGAGGTGCGATGATTTGACCTGCAGGTGTTTCCCCGTGAGCACAGAGACCTCTCCACAGGTCGATAATGCACACACTAATGGCTGTGAAGTGACTGGCCAGGAATGAGAAATAGCCCTCATCAGTTAGGGTAATGGTGTCCCTGGGCCCACTCAGCCCATTCAAGGGGACTACTGTCAGATGTGGGGGCTTTCTGTGTGTACCGGCTCATGTTAATTACAAAGAGTTGCAGACAATCTCGTGTTCCAACGGGCCAAAACCTTAGTCGTATATCATCCTCACGAGGGCAACAGTAGAGAGTGAGCATTAATAAAATAAGAGAAAACCCTCTGAATTGTGTAGAGAAGCAAAATCACTGTGTGACAGTGGTTTGCCTCAGGAGGAAGAGAGGCCGTCTAATAATCTGAAGGTTACCGGTTTGATCCCTGGCTCCTCCTGAGACCTTGTTGAAGTGTGCTTGAGCAAGACACTGAACGGCTAATTGCTTCTGATGAGCAATCCGTCTATGAATTTGTGAATTACGCAGCGCTGTACAGCACTTTGAGTGGTGTTAGGGTAGAGAAGGCGGCTATATTAATACCGCCCTACGGCTTGTGTGAATCTGAATTAAATATGCTAAGCATGGTGGTGACGGTTCATACAACAGAAATTAACATCAAAGTACATAATGACTCATTCTCCACTTTCAAAAATGTTTTTTTACTGTAGCCAATCACTGAATTACAGTTAATATCTGGATTCCTAAGGATTTCTCCATGAAAATTTTTTATTTAACAAACAATTTGAAGACACTAAGAAACCTGATTTGAGCAATAAATATAACTCAATTTTGGACAGTTATGCAGAGACAGATTAACAGCCAATCTTGCTGGACTTTATTCTGACACTTTCATCATGACATTATTAATGGCCAGAAAACTAAAACTTTCGAAAAATTTAAATCAGCTTCTTCTTCTTGTGTTAATGCTGGTTTACATTCATTACATGTGCAGATCACTATGGTCATGTGTATGGTATATGTTTATGTATATATGATCAGTATGGTTCAGTGATGCAGTAGCCATGGTGATGCTTTGAACAGAAAGGCTCAGCTCCTCCACCTCCGGTTTGACACTGAGTGTTGCCAACACGCATGACAGCTTGATGTCATTCTAAAAATGGCATCACAGGTTGCACAACTTTGTACACGCAAGTCTGTTTATTTAAATGTGCAGGCGTGACTTGATCCAGCAGGGTGGAGTTGGCCTGTGAACCATGATATTGTTCTATTTTAGGAAACAGAGACAGATGCCTTATTTACGCAACTCAACATGACACAGAAGGTGGAGGGACCATGACGATCTTTATATGCTGGACATAAAATAGACTTTTAATAGAAACGTGGGCCGTCCAGCTGGAATTGTGCCTTTTCTGTCCCCAAAACATTCCATTCATAAATATGCATGTAAGTATCTGTGTAAAACATTATATTATCATACAGATTGACCTAATATAAAATAATACATAGAAAAATGTAAGATTTATGCCAGTCCCAACTCTCTTACATTACTCCTCCAGATGACATATAATGATTCTAATTGCTAAGAATTATTACTCTTCTGCATTTCTAGGGATTCTCTTGGTAATTTCAACACAAAAAAGTACATTTTCTCATCAGAAAATGATTATAAGTTAGTTGAAATTCAAAGTTTCAGCCCTGTCTCCAGGTTTTTGATCAACCTTGCTATTAACACTAATGTCATTTGGCACATGCTGTCTTTTGCGGAGAAACCTTGTAGAAAATATTTTATTTAGTGCTGGAGTATTTTAATCGTCTATTTGGAGGCTGTAAATTGTGTTGCTGTTCAACTGCACAGGTTAAACAGAAAGGTGCTCCTACCTCATATTTGATCAACCCTAATTGAACTAAAGGGAATGGATAACATATTAGAATCAGCTCTCAGTGTGACCCAGTACAGCTCAACAGCACCTCCAATTACAGAGTCTAAAAGGACCATCGGAATAAATCAAACCTATTTTAAATTGATAAATGAAAACTGATTATACTCCTAATGAAGGGAGGATTTATGTTAGGAAGGGCATTGCAGGGCTGTTTTATTATACTGCATTCGTTTAGGTATACCTAATAAATTGATAAGTGAGTGTACACAATGGGAGTAGAAATTGTCCCACATGCAACCCTGAGCACAGTTGGCGACTGAGTGGCTTGTTGAGTCAGATAATTGAGTCAGCTGGGATGTGGCGTGAACATGTGTTGAAGGAATGTGAATGCATGAAAGAAAGACAGGAAATTAACCAAACACATGAATATTTTTCATTTAACGGAAACAAGTGGTGCAGTTAAAAAATGTTTTTCAGTTAAGTTTGTACATTGTTGCTGTGGAACTCAGTTATTTTGTTAACTTAATCTCTGTCTCCGTTAAGTTTCAATGGGGTGGTAATATCGGATGGTCGATACACATGTACAGAATCCCTCGTGTGGTTGGGTTGAGTTAACGAAATCCCTTTAATTCTAGTTCAAATGTGATTTAAATTCACTGAAATGTTATTGAACTCTATGTGAGCATAAACAGTGGGGAAGCGTTTCCAACCACACATTACCCACCCTCTATAAACAGACATGTGCATATACATCACATGCTTTTGGGACTGAAACAGGGTTGCCCGGTCTGTTGGACAAAACCAGCCAAATAGCAAATAATTTCTTTCTTTTTGACTTATTCACTGAATAATTCACAGATCGATTCAAATTTACAATCCCAAAATGAACTTATTTGAAAATATTTTTCTTAGAATAAAATGTTCAAAGCTATGATTTTCTTTAAACAGGGAAATAAAAAATGTTGGTTATTGTCCTAGAGGCGTGTTGTAGGGATTTACTACTAACTCCCGCTACGGCATGCATGCCCAAGACTCTGACACAGCAAACTTTAGCAGCAAGTCAATCTTTGATGAATATAATTACCCCACTCTTCCCACCCAGCATCCTGTGAAGAGGGACGAAGGCCTGGCGGTCTCCCCGCAGCTCCTCACCACCTGCTGGAAGGAGGAAAAAATATCACATTCACATGTTAAGACATAAAATCTAAAGCCAACACAACTAGCCAGTTTTCCTGCAACTGGAAAAAAATGCACTCTGTCTCTGACAGAAGAGCAAATCTCAAGGAGAATGACATGCAAAACAATGAGGTAGAGTGGATGACTGCTGTTAGAATCACAGCATAAAGAATCATCTGGCTCAAGAGAGCATCTAATGACTAGTTGAGTATAATAAAACCGATCCAAGTAACATCAGTAACTGGTCCTACAACGTGTCTCACATGGCCTCATCAGCTTCCAACTTGTCTATGTGGAGCACCATCACAACTGGGATTATGATACAAATGTGAAATTATTTCAACACAACACATTGATGGCAGTTGCAGGTTTCTAACCTTATCAGTACGGTGATTATTTATTATTCAGATCACCCCCCTATGAGCCTTTCTCAGGATCTGCCCCAAAATCCAACATTAATATATATTATGGCTGTAAATATGCCTGATGTGGGTAAAGTTGAATTCTCTATCTCACAAAGTTAAAGAAAGTGAACTCCTGAATCTGCATCTTGATTTCAAGGAGAACGAGACAGAGTGGGCCGTGCAGTGTCGCTTTATGTCTACTTGAACTACTTTTATACACCTTTTCCCTCAGCATCTGAGATTTACCGTATCAGCAGCATAAACTGGTTCTGTACATCTCTGGGCAAAAACAATCTGCATTGCGTTCTCTGCAGAGGTGTTGTGGGTAGACAGGTATAATGTTGCTTTGAATGCTAATGCTCATACACTTTAAAAAAAATGAGGATCCAGATCAATACAGTAAGTTCTCTGGCTTAATTGCATTTATTTAACTTGCATGACTTTAAGTAGATTTTGCTTCTTTAATTATGTTTACCTCTAAAAAATTCAATATGCACTTGAATTTAATTAGAAGAAAACTGTTAATTTTGTTACTGTGCAGTCGTGGTAAATGCATCCGTTCTACCACAGAAATTACATATCGAAGATCCGATGGTTCCTGGGAATAAAGAATGATTGCCTGGAAGGAATGGAAAGAATTATAACCAGGTCTGATCTGGTAATTTTATAAGGAATCTGTCTATATATAGTCTTATTCCCTCACTCTTCCCATGTCTCCCGTGCAGTTCCCTCCTTACATCATTTGACTCGGCTGTGCGCGATGGGGTGTTGGAGCCTTCACAGTTTCTACAAGGCATAACAATCTGAAGAGAAATGATCTACGCATGATGCAAGTGCTTCCATCATAAGTATGTTTACTGTATCGGAATGTGTGGGCGACAGGTCAATTTCATATCAAACAAATAAAATATTAACCAAGAAGATCCAAGAGTAAGAAAAATGCTTTTGGCACTCTCTTTGATGCCCACTGAGTCAGAGCCACCGAGAGAGTTGTTTTTTTAGGATTCGATAACCCAGTTTGCAAAGGCAAGGGAGAGTACATGCCAGTGGAGCATCCATTGTGTATATCACCAGTTGTCTGAGTCTTTACTTTTCCTTCAGTATGGCCAGTAAAATTGCTGGGTTCAAAACAAAGCTGCTTATTTGATGAATCATGTTGTTGGATCACCAAATATTGTCATGTTTTGAAATCTTGTAACTTCAGGAGATTACTCATTTAACGTTTTTATGGCTGCAAGATCAAAGCAACTACTTTACCTGCAGCGAGTTGGAGGGTGTGACCCGGATCATGTGTGGATCAGGGACGAGGTCCTAGTCAGATGTTTGGACGGCAGTACAAATCCTTTACCGGCTTATAAGTTTATTCTTGTTTGAGACGTGGGAGAGTTGGCACCATACAAAAGAACTGCTAAATATCTATGTGCTACAGGAAACAAAGATGATTGGGTCCATAGATAGCTGTAAGTATCTGTTGACAATGTTTGTGATTGTCTGTGGATTTTTCCCTTTGTAGTGCCGATATAACGGAAAGACTTCACCAGCAAATTTATCGTCGCAACCATGTACTAGAATTAGATGACTGTTGATAAGCAGAGAGACATTCATTGCTATTTGCCACTGCAAGGATGTCTGTGTCATCTGTATATTAGATGTAGCCGGTCGTGGGAGATGGACTTTGACAGTAATTTGTATAGAGGGTGTAGAGAAAAGGACATGAGCATGCACCCTGTGGAGCGCCAGTATTGAGAATAATGCTGTGTGACAGTGAATTGTCAGCCCTTAATGCTTGTGGTCTGTTGGAGAGGAAGTCATGGATCCAGTGGATTAGTGGTGGTGGAACTTTGAGGTGCAGAATCCCTGAAGTGCATAATGCTATGTGATTCCTGAACACAACCGCTGGGATTCCTGTCGAAAAGTGCAAAAGAGAGTCAAAGTTGATTTTACATGCAAACGGGTGGTCAGATTGAGATGTACTTTAATGTTGCTTCATGTGTAAATAGACTGTATGTTAACATATGTGTAACAGCTTTATTACTTCAGTAGGTGATGAAGCTGCTCCTGTAGCTTCGATAAATTGCAGGAAGCATAAATTCTTCTTGAAGGTCGTTTATAAAGGTCTTAAATTCAGGAGCTTTCTAAGTGTCTATTATTGGGACATGCATTGTGTCAATAAATGTGCATGTGTATGAGTTGCGGCTTTAACCCCAAATTTCTTTCGTTTTTTTTGTAATCCTACATTTTGGCTTTTATTAATTGACACATAACAGGGTGTATAACACCCCAACACCCATACAAACCTTTCTTCTTAGGCCGATGCTACAACCCTCCAACAAGTTTTACATGATCGGTTGTTGTTGCGTAATCCTTCTAACAAACTCACACAACCACAAACAAAAGCACAAATCGAAAGTAAATATCACCTTCTGAAGAGGTTAAAATGCAAAAACAACAAACAGAAGCAGGTCAAGATAAAATCAGAAAGCGTCAAGGATGAGTTAGGTGGAGACTGAGGAAAACAAATGATGAAGATTTCTTTGAAAAAAGACAAGCAAGACATCAACACAAGCTGTCAAAATGTACCTCAACATTCACAGCTGTTGAGCAAGGCACCTGACCAACCGCCGCTAATTGTCTCACTGCCATTGATCATGTGTGTGTGTGTGTGTGTGTGTGTGTTCACTGTCTGTCTGCATGGTCACCACGTATAGATGGGTCAGATACAGAGAAAACAATCCAGCTGGAATGCAGAAAGCCTCTCAGACTTTGAAGAAATGACTTTTTTCTTTTAATAGAATATGATAGAATATGAGAAGCTCCTACTGTACCTCGTCATTATAATTATTTGATGCTTTCTCTGACTTGAAAGAAACAGGGCATGCAGTTCCTTCCATGACGCTGTTTGTAGTCGCTGCAATGTACAGACTTGATGGAAAAAAGGTTTGAATTATTGCCTGGACCAACTCCATTTACAAGGTGGATTTATTGATGAGATTAAAAGAGGTGACAACTGATGTGATCACCTGGTTGACTGGATGATGTAAACACCCACGTAGTGGAAGTTCAAGCCCAAAAATTGTCAGAAGGTGTGATCCTGTGAGTTAATTGTACCACATGTCCTCCGAAACACTTCTCAAAGTCAATTTCTATGTTTACATTCCCTTTCTGTGGATGATTACACTTTCATTATTTTATACAAAACCAACACAATATGATTCATTCTGGTGTGTCTAATCCACATTTGACTTCATTAGAAATACAGTCGTTCCCTTCAGCTCCAAAGCAGTCCGGTAATAGAGAATGATCAAACACACATGCCCCAGCATTTTTCGAGTGATACATCCATGAAATTGGATCTGCTTCCCATGCTTTCATTCCAACCTGTTATTAATATTCTATATCATCTGAACACTTCCTGTGCTACATCCAGTACTGGTTAGTTTCCTAGGAGGAAACATTTGGCTTTTGATCAATCATGCAATTAATGTGGAATTTAACCTACTATAAGAAGAATGTACTAAAAATATAACAGTTTAATGGCGGGTCATAAAGGCAGGAATGCCCCGTTTTAAAGGCATGGACATATCCATTAAATTTAAATCATTATATAAGGCTGTTTGGTATTAATGTATGTGTCTATCTCTGAGGGGACCCTGCCGCCAGCCCTCATTCTTAGCTGGTATTGTCGAAATATCTTTTGAAAATGTTGAATGTATGTCAAGGTCTTGACTATTTGACAGTGGATTTCTTTTAGGTCCTAATATAAGTTAAAATAGCATTTACAAATGAGGAAAATCCAAATTGTTGAACTCATTATTTATTTGAAATTAGAAGGTTTTGTGAGCGAAGCCCTTGGAAAGAATGAAATCATCTTTATGACAACATAAGACAGTATGAGAGATGGTAAAATAACCTGCTTTAAATAAAGTGCAGCATCTAAAGATACGCGTTGGCGTTGGGCCATCGATTCGTTTGTCTGCCTACATCAGACGGAGATGGAAACTCTGACCACGATCATTTCATCCTTGTTAAAGATGCCAGGGTGCACATCGTGCCAGAATGTCTTAATTGATTTTCTCCCTCTTCAATTACTAAAACTAATATATGAGCAATAGATGTAATATTGATTCTATTTCACTTTTTCGCTGCTGGTTTTGGTGAATGTTTCTTCTGTCAATCATGAGGAAACCTTTCTGTGGGGGAAGTCTGGCTGATGAGAATGTAAAGTGGTTTTCCAGCAGTGGAAGCAAAACATGGGTTAGCGAAGCTATTAGTTAAGACTGAGATTGAGTCTAGTTTCTTCAAAAGACGTTTGAATTAACAGCAAAACTGCTTTTTTTATACCGACATTACATGTAGATTATATCATTATAAACTGCTATTATTATTGATGTATCAATGATTTGTTGAATACACAAATTATCAACAAACAAACTATGTTTTTTGGTAACTAAACATGATCAATTAAATGGTTTTATTATTAGAATGTAATAAATGTAATAAATGCATTGTTGTTGTTGGGTTAATCTGGCAGTTTAGCCAAAACGTCCAACTGTCAGAGGAACAACTGAGACAGATTTGAACGTCAGTTGACGATGACTGTGATTGACAGCTGTGATCTGACGCAGGTCAGGCAGCCAATTCCAGGTCCTATCAAACTGTCAATCATCAAGAAGCAACTCATAGAAGCCAAACTGTAAAACATCACAGGTGTATTATCAGGTGCTCAGGGAAGAGAAAAGAAAGAGCTCAAGCGGCGATTAAAGGAGCAGGACGTGTTTTACGGAGGTTACAAAGTTCTCCCTAAATTATGCAGAAATCATGTAATAGAGTGAATATTGGATGATATTTACTTGTCTGGAGTACAACAGGTGGAGACACACAGCTGGTACCCAAGGCTGTGCTCACATGGTCATCGAGACGGTGTCGTGTTGCATCACCATTGGGACCTATTCAACGACTGTTCTTATAAAGAAACACATTCTCTAACCCTCCAACAAAGCTTCCACAAAGATTTTGGCCTTCGCCAATGATTTTTTGTTTGTGATTTTCTTTCTCAGGCAAGAACAGAATCTACATCAACAGAACTCTGACTCTCAATAGTGTTTGTGCACTCCAGGGAGAGTAATATCTGATTGTTCATTCATTTGATGCTGCTTTTGTTTTTGCAAAAGAACACTTCGAACGTACGGTCAAGTTGTACTAATTCTTATAACAGCTTACATTCTGAGTCTTATTTATATTTAAATATTTCTATTTAGAAATATGACAACCCGTTTGCTGTTCACTTCCTGTGATCAGCAGGGTGTTTACTTCTGTTAATTAGGCACTGAACTGGCACACACGGCCACTTACAAAGACAGTTGGATACATCAGAATACTTGCAGAATATAATTGTTTCTGTTGTAGATCATGGAACACGGTTATACCTGCATCCACGGGGTCTCTCTGTCTTTGTTAGAGTGCAGATTGATCTGTTATTTCCCAACATGTTATTAAATGTTTACCCTCACGTCTGCAGCTCAGTGAGTGATCAGCTGGTGTGTGTTTCTCCCTGGACGCAGACATTCTCAGTTGCTGAATCTACCTGAATTACCTCGAAACGTATCTACAATTAATTTCATGCCGTTATCAGTTCCTGTTCCTTAGTCTCCAAACAAGTAGCGATACACACTGGCTCATCTGTTGGCTGCTATCTGTCCCTGGGTTCTGGACACTTCAATTAAAAGGTTATCAAGTCAGGTTTTAATCACATCTGGAAAGTTGTCGGTTCGTGTGTCTGGGTGTTTCCACGTTCCTGATCATATATCAAACCAGAAGCATCTATTTAATATTCTTCATCATCGCCTGCGAGTTTCGGCCTGACTGTTGAGTTGTGTTCTTCAAAAGATGAAGTAGCTAGAGATCAAAGGCTGTGGTCTTTGGAACAGCAGTGCAGTCATAGTAAATCTCTCCCTTGTGTAAAAGAGCCAAGAGCCTCTTTTAAACAGCGATCCAGCTGTACTGCGATCAAGAAGATGCCTTAATGAACCAGCTTGCTATTTTACACAAAACCAAACGAAGCCGGCACAATGCTATCCTTGAGTGTTAATTTAGATAGCATGTTAGCTTTCCGGAATCAGATGCACAGTGTGCAACACAACAGCACCGGTGGCTTGTTTGACGTGTAACTGTAAGATTCCCCTACACCAGACCTGGGCATTTTACGGCCCGCGGGCCACATCCGGCCCGTTGGCGTTCCCTGTCCGGCCCGCGTGAGGTTAATGGTGAACCAAGGAATAGGAATCAAGGAATCGAATCAAATCAAATCCTGAGGAATCAAAGATGAATAAGTGCACATCATGCACGCAATACAACTGCCCATTGTATTTATTGTGAAGTTATTTTACGTTTGTGCTTCCTGCGAGCGTTTGCAACCTGTGTCTCCCACCTGCCTGTCAATCACACATGCAGTGCGCGCTGCTGATTGGTTGGGCCGAGTCCCACCAATGAGGAAAACACCGAGCTCCGGTAGGCGGGCCCTCGGTAGCTCGGTGTTTTCTGGCTCTACATGTCGCTAGCGGACAGATCGATAATGTTGCTGCTGAGCTGTTTGACCGTTTCTGAAAGTTTAGTGCACTAAATGTTCT
>CAAKHC010020007.1:0-11293 GCA_901007825.1 Macroramphosus scolopax
AGCTCAGCTAATTTCGCTCCCTCCATGAATGCAGCACTCATCAATGTCCCCTGATACTTCTGTCCACAAATTTTTATTTTTTCTGAGACGTCAGTCACCTCAGATTATATACCGAGAGATTTTCAAAACACCACAGCAGCTTTACAATGGAGGAAAGCTTCACCGAGCTTCTTATGGAGGAAATATTTACATCTTAGCATTTCATTCTGTCCATTTATGAGTCTTAATATCACCATTTCTCAAGAAATGTAAAACATGTCCTTCATTGTTGGATGTGTTTATTTCAATTGTACGGATCTGTCCTTTCTTATCCTTGACTGTCAACGAGGGAGCAGACTTTCAAATCAGGTGAAGATCGCTGAACTCATGCTGTCCAACTGAAGAAGCTCCTCTTCATTTCAATGAGTTAGTGCGAGTCAGCCCAAAAAAAAAAGGTCCTCAAGATTTCTCAGAAGATGACACGTCTTCAACATTTGTTTAATAACAAAATAGCAAGATTTGAAGGAGCAGAATGTAGGAGGGAAGACAAAAGTCAAACATCAACTATTCAGAGAAAAGGAGAAGCTGGTTCCTTCATAACACGCTGGATTTATTGATGCTGGCATGTCGATTTGTGGTCATGATATGTGGCTGTGTGCACCGATGTGAATGATTGGGTTGCTCGACAGCTTTATGATGAGCCGATTGTGTCTTACTTTCCTCTCTGGTCTAGGATCCGAGGCTCTGTCCGGGATCACTGAATCGCAGGTTTCCTTACAGTCTGCTTCCAGATGACCTTTAAACCAGGACGGATGTCACTGAGATCTGCGATTACATCAGTTATACATGTTCCAAACATGTCCGTGTAGATATTGTGCTTTTGTATTCTATCCTTACTATTGTTTTTTGGTTACTGATATGATCGTCCTCATGGTTCCATTAGATCTTCATACTGAAGGTAATTCATAAAGCTAATTGTCGTTTCACCCTCACCACACCACAGCTGGGATTCCAACCTCCACCACAAGCATTATTATGGATAGAAGGAGAGGTATATATTTTATTTGTTGTATTCTCAGCAATAGCAGCTGTAGATACCACCTGAACAATTCGCCCTTCATCTTTCCCCAATAAAGAAATAAAAGAAAAGTTTGTAAGAAATTATATATCTGTGACAGTTTGATTTACAATCCTCATAAAGCCGAGGCCCCAGGCTTCAGTGGTAGCCACAGTGCACCCTCTCATGCCTCAGCTGTGGATAGAAAAGCGTGCAGACCCACGGTTAATTAATCAGCAGTGTTTTTACTGCAGCGGGAGCCGGACTTCACCAGGTTATTATTACTCCAGCAATTCCAATCAGGCTCGGTGCTCAGCCGTGATTTCCTTAACGGCTGCAGTGGTTATTGGTTTGGTGTAAAAGAACACTTTATGACTCTTAAATGCAACAGCAGCGAACTGTCTGGTAAACTACATTTTCACTGCACGGATCCCCATCAATTAACCTGATGGCAAGAAGATGCTTTAAAAGCCTTTTTTTCTAATCTGGGTTAGTGAGGCAGAAAGGAAGAAGAAGAGGAATAGGATGAGGAAGTGAGAGGAAGAATGTTGTGCTGCTTGTGCACAATGGAATACGTTGAGATTTCCTATTTTGGTTAGTGGTTGGAGCATTTGAAGCTCAAGGCCAAATATTTAAATGTTCATAGAAGTTAGAAACCTTTTTTTTTAACCATCCTGGAAATGTTTTTTCTACATGTAGATGTTTGCCTGTCCGTCTGTCCGTCTACAGGTCCATCATTGGGGTGAGACTTACATAGATCAATAACTAGTGTGTTTATCCTAATACAACCACAACTCACATTGAACACTTACTTTCAAAGTTGAATTTGTTTCCTTCTCTTTAACCTTGTTAGAGTTTGTAAATCAACATTGTTTGCATCTCTGACATGGCGTACAGGACCAAGCAGAGTAGGACACGGTGTGCTAGAGGATGGAGACGGGTGATTGGTGAAGGTTGGGGGTGGGTGTAGGCTTAGGCAGACCTGAATGTTGCCGTGTGACAAGATGAAAGTGTTCTGACACCCACGGCCCACTCATCCTGCAACTGGTGACAGGAGTAACAAATGTGGCAGGCTGTACCATCCCATGAATCCGCCCCACATTCCTTCCTGTCTCTGGCTGGGCGCTGATGGTTTACGGCACCAGAGTCGTACTCACCCAGAATGGCATTGAACACTGATTTTTTTGACGATGACAGCCTAGGAGGAAGAGAACATATCCCTCAATGTGACTGATATATTGAGGATGTTGACTTCAAACCACCAAACTAGGTTGTTCACAGCTACAAACTTTGTTACTTTAAACACAAAGTAAAGCTGATGGAGTGTTGTTGAGCAAATGTTGACCTGATGATGGAGCTGGAGGCAAAAATATATTCATTGAAAGTTGAACATCATAGCCAAATTGAACTCAGAGGAGAAGTAAAGTCATTGAGATACGTTGTTAGAACCTTGAACATTGTTTGCTCATCAATCCAACAGATATGAGATATAATATAAAATATTTTGGTCATAAAAGTTTGAAAGTAGAACTGTCAATGCATCCTATTTATCTGCATACCGAGTCTGCAGCAGCAACCATGTGACATAATAACCAACAATTACATCATATGTTTGATTCATTTCTTCTCTCAGAGCTTGTGCTTCACAGAAAAGAAATGATTTCACTCGAGTCACATCGGCGAGGAAGAGGAAGAGGAAGAGGAAATGGAATGATTGTGGTTTAACGGGTCGATTTTATGAAAAAAAAAAAAAAAATCACTTTTGCTCGGATTTGGGGTGTTATCTTGTGTCTCTGGTGCCTCCACAGGCATACAAACTTTTAAAAAAAACTATCCATGCAATTTTGAGTGGGATACGGTTTCTTCTACGGGTCGGTCTGCTGGAGTAGTAGCATTTCCGCTACGGATAGAAAGAGACTAAACAGACTAGTGAAGAAGGCCAGTTCTGTCCTGGGCTGCCCTCTTGACCCTGTGGAGGTGGTGGGAGACAGGAGGATGATGTCCAAGCTGTCATCTCTGTTGGACAACACATCTCACCCCCTACAGGTCACTCTATCATCCCTGGGCAGCTCGTTCAGTGACAGGCTGATTCACCCTCGGTGTCTCACGGAGAGATACCGCAGGTCTTTCCTCCCTGCAGCAGTCAGACTCTATAATCAGAACTGTTCCCAGTGAATAACAAGGACTCACTTCTCTTTCTCTCACCGCAATGTGTGTTGTGCTGTTCGTTGTTCTCTTTGTGCTATTCAATGTGCAAACCACATACCATAACATATGTGCAATAACTGTATGCAATAACTGCAATAACTACAATAACTGTATGCAATAACTTACATACACAAAATGATGTGCAATAATCTATGTGCAATTCCATAACGTACTAACCTATTCATTTGTTTACCTATTACTTCACTTGTTTCTTATTACTTATTTTGTTTGATAAATGCTCTTTGATGTGTGCACTGTCCCCTTTTGCTACTGTAATGTGTAAATTTCTCCGTTGTGAGACATTAAAGGTATTCTGATTCTGATTCTGATTCTGATTCTGAATGTATCCTGCCTTCGGTCTTGAGCTGTCTCGGTGACTCGTTGGGCCCAAACATTTACATATTCCCACCCTCCATCAGAGCAAGTGACCATGTCTCCACCCACCAGGTACGACAGTCACTTCTTGAATATCCGCCATGGCGCTATGGAAAGTGTTTTGTTGTTGGCTGTAAAAATGAGCACAAATCACAGAAGGGCAACGTCCCTAAGTAGATTTAGGTAGTGCTACACCACACCACAGGTTACAGCTGCTAACTCGCCTAGAATCCAAACAGTGTAATACGTTTCTGATCTTGCCAATCATTTACCAGCTAATCCATGTCCAACGGAGTTGTTGTATTTTATTTTGCAATTCCACACGAACTCCCAAAGCAGTGTTTTGCCAAACTAACCAAGTATCGGTGTTTTGCCACATCGTACAAGCTAACGCTAACTGCTAACCGCTAGCACTAGCTTCTAGCAATCAGGCTACAGCTGATAGCTCCCTAGAATCCAAACAATGTAGTACGTTTCCGATCTTGCCAATCGTTTATCAGTTAATCCATGTCCAACGGAGATGTTGTGCTTTATTTCGCAATTCCACACGAACTACTGAAGCAGTGTTTTTCTAAAACTAACCAAGGATTAGTGTTTTGCCACATCGCACGAGCTAACGCTAACCGCTAGCACTAGCTTCTAGCAATCAGGTTACAGCTGGTAGCTAGCCTAGAATCCAAAGTGTATTACGTTTCTGATCTTGCTATTCGTTTACCAGCTAATCCATGTCCAACGGAGATGTTGTGTTTTATTTGGCAATTCCACACGAACTACCAAAGCAGTGTTTTGCCTAACTAACCAAGGATCAGTGTTTTGCCACATAGTACAAGCTAACGCTAACGCTTCTAGCAATCAGCATGGGCTCCACATACAAAACCCTTGTACCCAGTCGGTCAAGCAGTACACATCCCCCTACCCGGATGTGCAGTATTGCTTGGCGGGGATGTGTACTGCTTGACCGCGTTTGGAAATGCTGTCTAAACTGGAATGTAGCGTCGTTAGTGTTGTCCAGGGCAAAACGAGTGTATGTTTGAGACTAGAGCGGAGCACTCTCCCCGTTATGCTCCGTTAAATCACACTGGGGAATAATACCTTTCTTAATTCAAATTTGAAGTTATTATCACGTTTTTCTCACAACTGCGAGGCTATTTGAAGATACGTGGATGTTTTAAACCCTATAAAGTCCTTGAAAAACACACACTGAACATTGTGCAAAATATAAAAGGGAATATTATGGCCGACAGCCAGCTGAAGTTAGTTTGTAGGACGAAGATATACTTTGTGATATGATCTATTCAAAGACAATTTTAATTTCTAATGCTGCTGCCACACTTTCACTTTCACCCCATCTGTTCTGGTGCTCCTCTACAGGAGAGAGAGACAGTGAGAGAGCCTGTTTCTGTGCGGCTACTTTCCTTACAACCTCTCCGAACTCTTGAGTTTATATGGGATTATAAATTTGATTTAATAGAACTGCTGTTTGTCTAAATAATACTTTGTGTCAGGACATTATTTCACCGAATGTGGACATTAAGCAAATTAATAGTGCTTATTTTCCTTTAAACTACCTTGTCTTATGTAACCGTACTGGCTGAGCGCGGTGCTTTTAATGTTGATGCATTCCCTCAGTCACTCGCATCAAACATCAACACCACAAACTGCATCTGTAGTCCCACTGAAATATTTTCTCAGACGTGGTCTGGTGTGAATTTCAGAAGCAGAGAAGTCACCGAATGATCGTATAAGTATTCAGTAGATATCATAGGACTACTAGAAGTGTGTCCCCATGATCGTCTTCCTCCTGTGCGACTCCTCTTGTCCTTTTCATCATGAAGGTGACACAAGTCTGGAGAGTACATAGGCTACAATGTAGCATTGAATTGTGCATTTGTATTGAATAATTTAGAGGATATTATAGATCAGAGGTGGAACCAGCAGGGGGGCATGACTGAGAGAAAAAGGCACTTTTACAAATCTAAGTGCGACTTCAGCACCACGGACAGCACCATGGATTTATCCATTCACAATCAGGCTGCTGATATTTCAGAGCTGTGGTCAGCCATAAATTCTAACCTGCACAAACATCCGTCTATCTGCTAACATGGGAGGATGGTATTCCTCCTCATCCTCCCTTAAATTGCCAAAAGCATTATGACTTATTTTCTCAAGATGTTGCCACTAATTTCTAATAATATTCTTAGGACAAGGATGGATTCAACAAGCTGTCAAAGGTCAATATGGGACCTGTGAAGACAGATATTTAACGTTAAAGAGTTTTTTCTTATCATTAAACTTGTTTTGTTGACAGGTGTGTGTGTACCGAAGCAGTCGAGGTGTCAGCTGTCAGAGATCCGGCTTCGCTGGGATGCTGGCCGGGCTCGACCTTGTTCACACTGTTTGACGGTGGATGTTGTCTGCAAGCAGTTGCTCTTTTCATCTCTGTCTTGTGCAACCGCTGTTGCAGATGTGTTCATTGAACAGTCGACGTAAACTCCAAAGTAAGTGATGTGTTTCGACTGCTCTTGAGATGCTGTCATCGTTTTGTAGTCTGAAGCACTCCGGCATATTCCTCTGCTTGTTTATCTCTCAATCAATTCATAGCGAGCCTTCAAATTCTTTTCTGCTTCTCTGCAAATCAAATGGTGCACACGTTAACATAAATGTGCTGCAATCCAAATTCTTCATTAAGAAGGCCGTGGAACGTTCCACCGCTATATGCAGTCAAGGCTTGAGGTGTGCTTTTATCTTTCGCTGTTAGCTTCGTAAAGAAGAAGTGATAACATGAAAGAAGAAGATATCAAAGTATTGTATGTTAACGGCTTGTGGGAATTCCAACCCTTTTTTTGTCCCTCTTCTCTTCAATACTGCACAAGAGAAGCAGATCTCCTGTCAACCTGATAGGGCCAATAAAGAGAGATGAAACAATGGATTGAAACAATGGATGAAACAATCAGGACTACTGGAAACTGCACTGTACTTCTCTCTGCTATCAAACCCACAGATATCATGTCAGACATGTTTGTCTGCGGCGTCGGTGGACAGAAACAGTCAAGCATTTCACTTTCTTATTGATTTGAATTCCTGATTCATGTGGGTGCTATCTTTTAGGACGAAGGCGAGCACGGATAATTATATGGATGAGCATGTCAATCATCATGAATGCTTCTCTTTAGGCATCTTTCCACCAAATCAACCTTGAATACAGAGCAGCAATCAACATCTTTCTGCCTCATAGCTACAATGTCTGGCCTTGATTGATACTTTGTGCGCCCACATCCATTTCATTTGACAAAAAGTCTAGAAACATGAAAAGAAAAGAGTGCACAGTGAGTGCATTTATGTAATTATTCAACTCTTAAGTGCTTTTCTTTTTGAATTGATTTGACCATTATGGTTCATTATCTCATAACGATTAGCGGGTGATGGAGAGCTGGACCTTTCATTTCCCTGCAGAAGGAGGAGTGTATCTTTTGAGCTAAAGGGAAATGCAGTCAGAAGGTAGATGGCTGTGAGGCTGATGTGGTTATAAATGACATTCAGAGGTGACGTCTCTATTTCTGCTCAGATCCCCTTAAGCTGTTACCCACTGACTATATTTCAGATTAAAAACACAGAGACTTTCCACAGTAGAAAGTACAGCAGTGTTGTTTTGTCTGGTGTTCCTGTAGACGAAGTCACAGATTCAAAATCACAATTTCAGCAGTGAGCAGCGTCTAATTAATTGTATATAAGGACGTCCTTCTGAAGACTGAATCATTTTTTTTTCTTTCACCGTAGGATCTCTGCTTCGTCTGGTTGCAACAAGCTGTGAGCAAAAGTCCCAGCAGACTGACGGTAGATACACATTAACAGCTTGTGTCATTAATATTGAAGCCCTCTCTGTCGACCTCAGATCATGGCAAGATCTTGCCACAGGTGAGCATCTCATTACGACAGCAGGTCGTATTCATGAGACCCAACTGGTATTAGCAGTAGTCAGAATTTACATGTTCACTCAAGTAGAGCAGCTGTACCCTTGAAAAGCAAAACATATTGCAACGATAACACGGAAGAATATGGATCAATATGCCCAGTGGGGCCAAAGCACAACAGTTATAAGAATATAAGATTCATCCCACTAGGAATAAATGATGTTTATGCACCAAATCAGACTGTGCATCCTCAGTAAAATAGAACACAAAACACAGTGTTAATGGTCGTTTCTACTAACCATCCCACAATGAAATGCTTTGCATATTTGGAATGTAAAAAAAAAAAGGCCATTCTGTGACGCCTCTCAGGGGTGACGCAACATGATTCATAAGTGCTCATAATGGAGTGAACTACAATTAAGCAGAGAGCAGTGAATGAGGGGAAGATTGAGTCTACATAACTGACTTCTGATTAATTTCATATCACATCTGCTCACACAGGCAATCCAATCAGTAGAATGTTCCACACCCTATATACTCCCCTGCGATAAAAACGTGCTTAATGATCCTCAAAGACTGCAGAAAGTGCACATTAAGGGGAGAACAAGTGTCATTAACTGTCTGCAAACATTCTATATCACAGTTTTGTCTGGACAAAACAAGGCCTTGTGTTTGCTTGGCTCCTTTCATGTCTGCTACAGTTTAAAGCCTAAGAGGACACAAGGCTCGAAACATGTTGTGGCCATAATTGCAGGTTTTAGCAGCTCGTTACTCACGGCCCAGTCACTTCATCACCCTTGCAGAGGGAGGGAGGGAAAAGGCGAGCCGAGATGATGAAGTCAAAGATTATTATATACCCAGGTGGCTGATGCAGCATGTTTGGGGAAATGTGTAATTCATCACTGTCCAACGCTCGCAGAGAGCATCTCACGGCTGTATCAGTGTAACTCATAGTTACTTATCTCTCTGTGTACTGTAAACCTATTGTGCTGATGTGTGTGTTTTTTTTTATGCCTATTATATATAAGCATTACTTGTAATGGATGAAACCCCTAGAATAGCTGCCTGACTCAGAACGGGTAAATTAAATATGATATTACACAACAACCAACTTCCGATTCATCAAGTGATGTAACCTGAGAACACCTTGAATAATAAGCTCGTACACTTGGCTTGTGTGAGAGAGATGACGACAGGAGAGCAGATGGAAAATTCATAATGTCTGTCGGCACACATGAGGAGCCTGAGAGGATCTTTAACTTGATTTGAGCCGGATTTAGCCTAAAGAACACACACAGGATAACGTCTGAGACACATAGAGAAACGGACTTGTAGACTACATCACGTGTATTTTTTTTTAGCCTCCCTCGCAATGAAAAATTCAAACTACCTTTCCAAAATTCAAAGGATCTCTCACTATGAAATCTTTATAATCTTTTCTCCCCTAAAGTCGTCTCATTGGGTTATTTTAGATTCCAGTAATGGAACTTTGCTCTCGTGACCAACCGAGCACAGTGTGCCTTTCATAAAGCTTTCTTCCTTGGATGCCTTCAGTGCTCGCACATCGTGATGAGTGACGTGCCAAAGAGAAAGTCAATTACAGTCACAATCAGCTTTATATCGTTAAACTGCAAATTTCTCTGGAATTTGTCTGCAGTTTCATGTGACTTTCATAGTCAATATAACTCCACTCACTCAGGGCCTTTGCTGCTCCAGCCTCACTTGGTCTGGGATGACCAGTACCTTGTCGGCTTCTGTTAGATAATAGTAGTAAATATCACTGAGTCAGTGTGCTGAAGTTATGATGCTTCTCTATTGTCACTGTTAGCAGTTACCATCCTCCTGTGATTGACACGTGTGTCCACAGTGGCTACTGTTCAGTGAAAGCAAAATGTGAAGTCAGTACCTCTCATAGGAAAGGAAATGCCAATTCGTATCACTTGACTAGACATTAGATATGTTGCTGCACGTGTTTTGTTCGACGGATTTTAAGGACCCAGACTCTTAAACAGTCAGATTTAAAGATGAATTCTGAGGTCTGTATGACATTTAAGGAGATGCACCAAATAATTTGGGTCAATTAAAGTTTTCGTGTTCTCAAGGAAATTACCTTTTTCCTCTAAATGGGCAGCGGGGTCAGAGGTCAGACTCACAGCAACACAAGTCACATCACTGGAGCCGCGGGATGTCCAATGGTTAGTTCAAGGACACCGCAGTATGATGAATGAATGGGTGTTTCTTCAGACACACACACACAATGAATTGGCCTTGTTTCTATTTTTAGTCAGTGCAGATCGTTTTTTATTTAAAATCTGGCTGCAGTCATTTCCATGTCAACACATGTGCAGCTTGTAACCCGGAGCTGTTAGCAGCCATTTACACAACCAGATATCCTGCAAATGGATGCTTCTACTGCCATCAACATTGTTTACTTTGGCATCAATCGGACTTCTGCAATTATTGTCCCTCTGTTGTCTCTCACTCTGAATGGACTGACATTGTGTTGACTGACTGGGCAGGCATTAATGTGAGACTCCAGCCAGTAACACAGACTCCCAGCTGGAAGCCACACCCACTTCATCATTTGGGTGTGTTTTCTTCTGATTACAGCAGGGTACATGGGAAATCTTTCTCCTGCCAACAAGAGCAAACATATGAATACACTGCATGTCACGCTGTATTAACCAGTTCTTTAGCCTTTGAGCTCCATTAAAAATGCACCCTCTGAGTATACAGGACCAAAAAACCTCATCCTAACCTGCCATACAATCAAGATGTATTCATATGTTTTCAAATTTCTTTTGTATTAGTCTTTTAATCAATTTCAGTTCTGATCTTCACTACCAAATATTCATTAACTTTCAGGATTTAAAGTCTTTAAATGCCTATTTTTTTTCATTATAGCACACGTTTTAATGAAAAAACTAAAAATGAATCATATACTACTCATATTATATACGATATATGCTGGGGGTTATTATCACAGTCTGCTGTATGTCATTGATTAGCAGCATCACTGATTTTTATGCATTAAATATTAATAGACAAACCTTGTCCCATCGAAGCCCATTACGACTTCAGTTTTAGATCCCGCTGCCTTTACAGCATAAAAACTTGAGCTTTATTATAGCAGGCTTTAATTCAAGACTGCTGGCTTCAAAATTCCTTACCAGACATTTACTGGCCTGCAGCGGTGCAGAAAATGAAATGAAAATATAATGTACAATATCCAGCCGTGCTCCATAATACAGCTGCAATGCTCGCGATGGGAGATCAGAAAAATAGCATGTAATTGTCCCGTAGGCCAAGCAGGAGGTTACGTTTCAATCTGGAGGAAAATAGCAAAAACTAAGATTTTGAAGCCGCCAGTCCAGAATGAAGCCTAATATAACAGAGAACATAATTTTATGACTGAGGGATCAGAAATGGCAGTTTTAATGGGTTTCAATGGGACACTTATGACCCCTCAGGTACTCTACTTTGTGTTAATACTCTGTGTAAATAGTGATTACAGACTTATTATAGGAGCTGAGGATGAAATACCAAAATGAAGATACAAATAGATACCCTGCCCAAAATGTATGCTGTATGCATCATCATCATCATTATCATCATCATAATGATAAGTCGTCTGGTTGATACAGAAATCTATGCAAGGAATAGAATGAAATATAAAGAAGAGTTGGTGATTCTCACATAACAGAGAGGACATAACAAACACTCCCCCTGACGCTGTGAAAGTGTACTGAGGCTGGCAGTCAGG
>CAAKHC010020007.1:11313-24606 GCA_901007825.1 Macroramphosus scolopax
TTTGTGTTAATACTCTGTGTAAATAGTGATTACAGACTTATTATAGGAGCTGAGGATGAAATACCAAAATGAAGATACAAATAGATACCCTGCCCAAAATGTATGCTGTATGCATCATCATCATCAAGGGGACCTAAATGTGATGCAGACAGATTAGTGTCCAGTTTATGGATTTAAGACAGTCATGTTGAAAGGTAAAGACACACAAAGGTTTCCAGAAATATATGTCATCTTTGTCTTAATAGAATCCTTCAGCTGAGCTAAGATGAGCTTAATGATAAGTCGTCTCGTTGATTCAGAAATCTATGCAAGGAATAGAATGAAATATAAAGAAGAGTTGGTGATTCTCACATAACAGAGAGGACATAACAAACACTCCCCCTGACGCTGTGAAAGTGTACTGAGGCTGGCAGTCAGGAACAGAAGCAGCGCGGAGACGCTCCTGAGGAGTCCGAGCGGGGACTGACCGCCTCTCACCTGCTGAGCCTCGAACACCCCGCACATCTGGCGTGTCACCTCTCATCCAAACACCACCAACGCGACGCGGAACAACATTTTCGATCTGTTTCGGACCAACTGATCCTTTTTTTTGGAAGCTCGCCCAGTTTATATATTTTGAGCGTTTAAACTGCGAGTTTTCGGGAGCGTTGAAACTCCGAGCATCGGGTGTCGTGCACCGCATGTCCCGCAGCGTCTGCGTGCAAAACTTAAAGGCATGCTGCATGCGGAGGGCTGCGAACATGCGAGCAGGTTGAAACAGATGGACACGAGCTCAACACGCTGGGTGAGTCTCACAATGTTGCTTGTTGCTTTAAAAAGGAGCCACGGAAACGTCGAGGTGCTCACATTGTTTTGTCAAATTGCGTTTGAAATCATAAATGATATCTAATATTGAACGAGCCCAGGTCTTTTATAATCGAGATAATGGTTTCTCCAAATTTCAATGGCATTGCTATTGGGTATGAGGGGGTCTAATATTTAACAATGACTGCCTTCTTAATGCCCTCATGATACTTTTTATTCATCATTTTCGTGG
The DNA here is from genome assembly GCA_901007825.1 of Macroramphosus scolopax. Classification (NCBI taxonomy): domain Eukaryota; kingdom Metazoa; phylum Chordata; class Actinopteri; order Syngnathiformes; family Centriscidae; genus Macroramphosus; species Macroramphosus scolopax. Next base: position 12,350 of record CAAKHC010020007.1, read on the forward strand.
ACGGACTGGAGGGAGTGCTTACTGATGTTATTCCAGTACTCCTATGGGAGCATTATAGTGGCGCTATAGGCTGTTTGCTTTCACTTAGGATACTTCCATGCATGTTTAGGGACTTCTCACATCAGTGGAATGTGGGGATTTGACAGCAGTCAATATGTGGGTAAAGGACTTACACTTAAAAGGATAATAATGTGTTTGTTTAAGTCACTGACAGATTGTTATCATCAGTGTCTGACCGCATCATATAAAGGATCCTACAGAGGACGACATGTGTGCGGTCTCCTTCTGTGATGTCTCTGGAGCTGTTGCAGGAAGTCAATAGTGTGTTAGTAGTTATAATAGTTCCCCTCTGGCCGGGACAAAGTGAAGTACAGAGTTGGAATAAACTCACAGAAACAGCTTTGTGTTATCTTAAAGGTAGAAAAATTAACAATATAAGATGCCAGATTTTGGAGAAGCTTTCATGAAGTAGCTTTGGCGGACTGGGATGTTTAAATGAAGCTAGTAAGTTAGCTACATGCTACACATGGATGTAAACACCGTAACTGTGCCGGTAGACCGCTGTAACCGCAGTTTGTGTTAGCAGCAATGTCAGTCATGTGGAGCTGGATGACTCCTGCCAGTCAAACAGGAGAAGAAATGAGGCACCAAAAAATGCTCAGCGGAGAGACGAGCTGCGGACGAGTGGAGGTACGCTAACGTTTTAAGCTAACGCTATTTGCATTAGTCCACATGATACACTACTCAAAGGGACGTTACAACGGAGAGGGAAGATGTAAACATGAGGGTCTATCTCAGTCCAGATACTTCTGTGATGTTATCAGACAATCCGAACCTGTCAGTGTCAAAAGCAAACTTTAATAGATTTGACGGACAGTTGCCCCTTACAGTCAGTTTGGTCCCAATGAGTCAGTTAACCCACTACGTGGTGTACTAGCGTCCAGGTTGGACATGTTCCTTTAATGAGAAGCTGCTCTTACTTCCTTGTATGGATTGTCCATATACTGTACATGTCACCGGCTCCCTTTGCTGGGATCATTAACCTGTTGGTGTGTGAAGAATAAATGCTTGTGTCTCTATAGCACGCAGCGTTGGGCCCCGCAAAGCTCCAGAGAACTATCTAATGAGAACAGATCGTCTGTTTTGTATGTCTGTGGCTTTCAATGTGTTGTGCAGCAGGTTCGCCCTGCAGCCAAACACTACAACAGTCCATTGAACATATAAGTCCACTTCTGTGTGGCTGAAGGTGAGCGAATGGGAGGAAGTCCTTCCTGGAGTTAAGAGCCACAAGGACACAAGATGGAAAAGCTACTTGTGTTTCTGCAAATGTGAAGCACAAAGGCCCCGTTCTTTGCTTTCAGGCTCACCATCGACCAGATTGTTTCCTTCCATCATTACATTCAGTCCATCATACTTCTTATGTGAAACCCTTTGCAACCCTCAACTGATTGACGCTGACTGTTTGGCTCAAAGTGCAGGTTTTAAATTAGAGATTGTCCTTTAAACTTTTAAAATGTTGATGTTAATGTGTGAGTGATTGATCCAGCACGACCGCAGGAAACAATTGTGCTTTTGGCAGGCCAACCTCTCCCAGAGGAACCCAACTGTTCCAGAAAATAGTGGTTGTCGGGCCAAATCTGGCCCATCTAAAGGAATATTGCAAAAGTTAAAGTGTATCTCTTAAGACCAGACTCCTCCTAAATCTTCAGTAGATAACAAGGCTCAAGTAGATTCCAATAAATATGACCTCTTATAAACCTACAGGGGCTCTAAATTGGCCCAAAGTAAAGTGTGTCAATAATAGTGCAGTCAACCACGATCAGCTCTCTTTTTATTGAATTTGGATAAAGACATGAAGCATCCCAGTAAACAGTGTTGAAGAAGTGACCCACAGATAAAACCTAATGCTGATTCTTGTCTTCATTCAAACTCGAAAAAAGGACAAGAAGAAAAACGAAAAATGCAGAAAAGACAAAAACCAGTATTCAACATCATACAATCTTCCCAACACGGTGCTTTGGCTGTCTTAGTGTCAGTGCAAGAGCACATCTCAAAGGGGGTCAAAAAGGGGTCACAAGGCTCATAGCAAACAGCGATAAATTGCTGGCGAGTGGCAGTGAAACCACTCTGAAACTCCCCAGGAGAACATTTTCAACAAAAAGTCCCAAAGGTAGAGCAGCCTTGAAACTGGTCCAGTGAAGCTGAGTGAGGCCGGCTTCTGTGGTGTTTGTTGCACACCTGTCGTATAATGATGCTGTATTCTAAACAATACTTTCCATATCACTTCGGTGGGAAACATCTGTGCAAGTAAAAACGTTGGCAGTGAGGATGATTCTTCAATTGAGTAGAACTATTCTGATCAAGAGACATGGCTGCCACCGGCCATCAGCTGTAGCAACATACAATAACCAGGTGTAGGTAGTCACTTAACCAATTACAATCCAGCTAACGCCATGCAGCACTATTAGCGGCTACACACTTGTTTTTCAGTTAAGTTTGATTGACTTTAAATATTTGAAAGACTTTAAATAAGTAAACTGACCGGCTATCAGGTAATCTTTGATAGCTCTCCGCGCTTTGTTTTAAATGCTTGTATGTTCAAAGTGAGGCAATAATATTGAGAATGTTCTGTTTGACTCATTCTAAACGTAATCAATTATTAAGTATCACTTCACTTCAGTGAGACAGAACTTGGCATCATCAGCTCTTGCCGCTCTCCGTCTCTGCCCCCAGACTCTTACATGTGTGATTATTTGGTGAGAGGCACTCTCTCTGTGATTACTGCAATTCATGAGTGACATTTGCCGTCATCCCCGATTATGAAATCTTTTTTTCCTCCGCTGATTGCTACTCTGCCTCTGCCGGCAAAAAAAAAAAACAACGACATAATTGTCCTGATATTTTTGAGTACAGACTGTCGTTTAGCAGCTGATCAGATGACGGCTGAGTGTCACTTGTGACCTCGATGTCCTTCAGAAGTTTGAAGCTGAAGCCTGAGTGGATGTGAGAGGGCGGATGTATCAGTCGTGCACGGCCTTCAGATTCATGCAAATCACATTTGCATTGGCAACTGGTGGTAGAAGAACAATGCAGACTTTGAAAGTACAACACTCTTTGTGGTTCTCCTCCTGAGGAAGAAATGAGAGGAAGGCAACCCTGACACATCATCACACAGTAACTGCAGGTTTATGCCGCATCCACCTTGGAAGTATTTTTACTTCTTTAAGACGGTTTAGAAGGAAATAAAACTCCAGGGAATGGTTTCAATCAGCTGCTCGCTCTCATATTCACAATCAGGATTTGTAAATGACGATAAGATAAGATAAGATCTAATTTAAAACTCATCTAATGAGACGGACAACACGTAATATTGAAGAGAAAAGTAAATATCCAACATGCACACTAAAAACAAGTACGATGATAACATCAGATCATCAAAGAGCTGTGGAACTAGTTCAGTATCACAATGTATCTTTACTGGGTAAATACTCTGATAAACCTGTGCCGTGTTTCTAGATAGTTTTAAGCAAATGACAGTCGTCCATTGATAACCATCAGAAGAAAAGCTCTGTTATACATTTGACTAACCATCCTTGTCTTGATAAGCCACGATAACAAGGATTCCCCTGTGGTGATTGAACTCCGTCCATGGTAACTTGAATTCTTTGCTCTGTGCTCCCGACCTCCCTGGCTGCAGTGTCGTGCTCAATAAACTACTCCTGTCAGAAGCACTTTGCTGAGTTCTGTGGAAGTGACGCACTCTAAGCCCCTTCAACGAAAGCGTCCTGTTTCGAAATGATCAGCCGAACAATAGGAGAGCAAACTCTGAAGATAGCTGGAGGGGTCTCTGAATTCGTTGCGATGATGTGCCCTGTCTCCATCCATCAGCTTCACTGCCTAAGGTGCAGCGCAGTCCTTAGCGGGTTAAGGATCTGTGTCTTGCAGCCCGTCTTACCCGGATGGTGGATCCAGATGCTCATGTTAAATAAAACAAGAACTGTCTCAGCTCGTTAAGACGGTTTGGCTTCAGAAATGTGTAATTGGATGTAAAGAGCTTGTTTGCAAGGACGTGCAAAGAGCCAATGCACACAGACGGACACGTTGCACTGTTTGATCAGGGTGAGATGAAAGTGGTTTGAGAAACAATGCTCCCGCTTTGTCTTACAATATTGTTTGGGATGTTTCTTACATGCAAAGGTTATGTTTTCTCAGCCACTAAAGCATTCAAGCTCGACATGAAAAGCAACACAATGGACATATAAGAGAAAACAAGAGAGGAGCACAAACAGAAACATTAGCTTGTACAGAACAGCCTGATCAGTTGATCATCTCCAGTCTTATTCATCGTGCTCTTTCATCCCCCCTTCGACAACGCCATTATCAAGGGGAAATCATTCTCGTTTTCCTGTGCAGTTATTACTTATTCATTTTGAATTTTTGCCACTCGTTATTTCTTTGTTCACACAAACAGTTTGCGGCGGAAGTGTTGCTGAAAGGTTTTTACCACTCAAAGAGCAGTGCATAAATAGCTCTGCATCCTTCAAAACACATGCTTACTTCTTGTTTACCAGATTGTTTGTTTTATACTTTCTTTCTCTTTGACTCTGCAGGCCGGTGATTCAGATATTAGAAAAGTTAGAGTAGTTATCTTTGACATTTCAGTTTGACTTAGGAGAACTTAGGAAGTCACAACCAGTTGAGATTGTGCACTCAGAGACGTCCTTGGATGCCACAGTCCCCTAAAATAAGAAGTACATAAGATAACTAATGATTTGTCTTTTCTGTCTGGCAGAGACGTGCTGTGTTGCTGAATGGGTGACGAGCTCCCTGTCACCTCTCATTCCCTGTGAAGCTCCCTTCCCATCGCATCGTGCAGGACAGGGTCCCCCAGCAGAGTTGCAGGGATGTACCAGGAGGTCGCTTTCCTAGCAGGCAGCACTGAGCATCAGTTCACCACCTTCCACTTCAAACGGGTGGAGAACCCAAAGGAGGTCTCCTCCAAGAAGGGCTTGTTCTACAAACGAGCCCAGCTCCTTCTTCATCCTCAGCCCCGGCAACAAGACAGAGATGATGGGGCGGCCATCATCAACGTGGGGGGCATCAAGTACAGAATCCCCTGGTCCACATTGGAGGAGTTTCCCATGACGAGGCTGGGAAAGCTGCACAGCTGCAGCAACGAGGCCGAGATCATGGATGTGTGTGACGACTATGATGGCAGCCGCAATGAGTATTTCTTTGACCGAAGTCCGTCTGCTTTCCGTACTATCGTCACTTTCCTGGCGGCGGGGAAGTTGCGGCTGCTGAGGGAGATGTGTGCCCTGTCCTTCCAGGAGGAGCTGCTGTACTGGGGGGTGGAGGAGAACAACCTGGACTGGTGCTGCCAGAGGAAGCTGCGGCTCAGGCAGGAGGAGTACAAGGAGCAGCAGAGGCTTGACGAAGAGGAGGCCGAGCTTACTTCCCCTCAGTCCTGTGAGGAGAGCCAGCAGCTCGCGGGATCTGAAGAGGACAATACAGGAGGGTGCATGCGGAGACTGAGGGACATGGTGGAGAACCCCCACTCTGGACTGCCGGGGAAGATCTTCGCCTGCCTGTCGGTGATATTCGTAGCCATCACCGCTGTGACTCTGTGTGTCAGCACCATGCCTGACCTCAGAGAAGAGGAGGAGAGGGTGAGTTAACTCCATTAATACCTTTTTTTAAAGACTTCCTTCTTCCCAGTATCAGTTGAAACAAAATAGGTTGTTGAATTAAGTCTTGTGATTAATTGGATTTTCAGTCTATGGCAGCAACACAAGGCTTACCATGAATGAAACCATAGACTTTACAATGAATGGACACCATGAGAGCTCACCGACTAAGAAGCCAATAGATTTTGATGCCCCCTGGTGGCCGGTCGCGGTATAAATCGTTTTTCAAACTGTAAAAATGAGTTGGTTCTGCAGTAAATTGATCACTTGCAGTTAAATCATGCAGGACGTCAATACCACGGCTCGATGTCCTGATCACTGCTGCACAGACGCTGATTCCAGATGATGTAAACAGCGCAGTATGGCAGCATCTATATTCAGTATACTATGGATTCATTTCTATGGCCAGAGCTTTAAATTATTAAACAAGATCCAATCACCACTTTTAGATAAGCAAAAGCGCTTGGACATCAATATGATGAATTATTGGTTCCGGTCGAGTGTGATAAATCAATACCTGATATATTAGGATTGTTACATGTTTGATTAATGGTTGCACTTCATAAAGGGACCTACTGAAAAAGATTTGCAGGACAAATGTTGTCAAGCTGAACAGAAGTGAAATAGTTATTGCTTATTACTCAATACAGTGAACGATGAGAGGAGGGAGCCCCGGTCTCAGGATTCCTCGTTTTCCAGAACAGCCTTAGGGATGTGCTTTACAGCTGCTAAAGTAGCATTGAGATTATGTTGATGCAGCAGCCCACATACAGTGTCTCCCTGTGCCTTAGTGTAAATCATCGTGACAACAAGGCTTCTTGTCTGTTCACTTCAATACCAGATTATTGAGGAGCTTCCTCCGCTGGTGCAGCAGCATGTATTCCGTCCTGGCAACATAACGTTTGTTTTCACACAATTGTATGCGGTAACTGATGAAGCATATACAACACAGAGGTGGGAAAAGGCAATGCATTCACACATCATTAAACGTGTGAATGCAAATGCAGAACGAATAGTCTTCTCTCGATCCGGTGCAGCTCTGTATCTGCAGATATTCTCCCCGTGCTGCACATTTTCCTTGACCTGCTTCCAAAAATGAATATGACAAAAAAGCTCAAACGAATATGAAATAAGCTCATTATTGTTATATAACGTGATCATTATGCAAATTGTAGCCATGGAGTCCAAATCCATACAGTTGCAATGTGTTTACTGCAACCTGCTGACCAGTTAACAGAGCAGGAGCTGCAAATTAATAATACTTAGAGATATACTGGGTTCAATATGATCCTTCAGTTCAGCAGATGGAATAGCTCCATGCCAAACAGGAACCCTTAAGATCAATTAACTTTCAAATAATTCCTATGTTCGCTGCAAGCACGTCAAATAGCGTTGCTTTCTCACTTCCCTTGCATCTTCTACCACCGCTCAACACACGCTGTGTCTGACTGAGACGCAGCAGGCTCGCAAGAACCTTTGATTTAAACCCGATCGCGTTAATATAACATGATCTCATCTCACAGCATATTTCACAAAGGTTGATTCATTTAATTGCACTAGAAGAAAACAGGATTAGTCTGATTAGGTTTGAAACTGAGAGCAGGGCAAATCAACTTGTTGCTGCTTTTAGCTCTTCTCCTGCAGGAAGGGAAATATTTCTGTCTCGAGCTTAATTGTTTCCACAAACTACACGTTGTCACAGCTTGTGACAAGCGGAGCAAAGAAGCATTTTTAAAGCTGACAACGTCTTCATCATGAGCCTTTCCGCGTCTCCTCGCTCCCTCGGAGACTTCTGACGCCTCGGATATCACGCTCCAGAGTGTCTTTTTATCGCAGTGATTTAACTCTTGAATGATATAAGCAGGCCAGAGCATGATTAAAGGAAAGCCCCGCAGCTTCACCCCTCTGTCAAAGATACGACTTCGTCAGCAGGCTGAGAGGAGGAGAGGAGGAGAGGTGTCCGTGTGCGTGATGTAATCTTCAAAGGGAAAATCAATCAGCAAAACAAAGTGGCTTACAGCTGAACGAGGGCTCATCTGACTGTATCTCCAACAAGTGTCATCTCTCATCTCTTTAACTATTTCAATGAGAAGAAGAACATGTGTGTGTCAAACTCTGGGCAGCTGAGAACGGGATCGCTGTAGCACCAATTAACCACCCCGAGTTGCCGGGGGAGTGAGCCTCGCTCTCCCTTATTGAGAACTGTCGTGTGGTTCATTAGGAGTGAGAATCTGATGCGAATCAGACACAGGAAGCCACCTCAAAAAGGGGTTTATGGGTATAATGAGGTGGCTGTGTCATTTTTTGGACGAACTCTCGTTACAAAGTGAAGCGAGGGCAAACCGCACCGGGCCGCTTCCTTCACTAACAGCCATGAAGAGATGGGTCCTTCAAACATCCTCATAGGCAAATCTCGTCACACGTCTTGGTTATTTTGGGTAAACAAGACCAGCCTCCTATCTAAACGAATACAGAGAGCCATAACTGCACTTTTAATGGCCACTGGGACATAAACACTGCATGTGTAGACTCACCAGTCAGATGACTGATAAAACTGCTTAAAAAGTTTGTTGACTTTTCCCAGAAAAACAGTTTCAACAGACATTTCTTTAAGGCTCAATCGGTTTGTTATTTGCCAGAGGGACGGGATACGTGTCAAACACATGGCGGGTTTGTCGGTGACTTCCTTTAACGCCCATGTGGCTCTTGTTAACCGGCTCTGGCGGGCTGCTAACTGGGCCACGTGCTCATAAATGAATCAAATGCAAAAGAAGAGGCAAAGTAAACTTTCCCTGGGAGTGATCGCATCCTACTATCCTGCTCCCAGCAGTCACGGTGTGTACTGAGGTGTCAGACAGACAGTCTCCTCTTCTTGTATCCTTATTAGGAGACAGAGTTTGACTTGGCTGTGAAAACTTTGTGTGTGTGTGTGTGTTGCGAGTGGGCTTTAGTTCTTGCTTCTACTTCCTTCATGCTAATGTCAAGCACAGCAGTTATCTACTTTCATGGCACCCGTCTCAATACGGTGAATTGCTTCTGCTAATTACTGAACCTCCTCTAGAGGAGTCCGCCCACGTGCTTCTCCATTACAGACCATCCTAGAATCCATTAGGTTTGATGGACAGCATTATGCATTTGCCAAGAGTTTAGATTGTTATATATTTCATATTTGTTATGCATAACAGTTGGGAAACCTCAGCCCACCAAATATTTCCAGTGTTGTTTGTTACAAAGCTCTGCATGTTATTGCCTTCCAATGGCCGACTTCTGTGGACTGTGTTGCTCTCTGGGAGTTGGGAGGAACTAGAGCAAGCTGTGACTTGAATCTATTCTTCTTCTTCTTCATCCGCCCTCTTCTTGATGGACTAAAGGTGTGCAGAAACGCACTAAAATCTGCATCGCTGAAATTGCATGTTCTTACGGTTCTGCACACGAGTCTCCACCAAACTTTACAGTTGACCTAATGCAGTCAGACAGGTAACGTTCTCCTGGCATTCACCAAACCCAGACTGGTCCATCAGACTGCCAGCCACTGCGGCGTGCTTTACACGACTCCATCTGACGCTTGGCATTGTGCTCGGTGGATGCAGCTGCTCGGCCATGAAGCTCCCGACGCACAGTGTTGTTGCTGATATTAATGCCAGAGCCGGTTTGGAACTCTGCAGTTATTGAGTCAGCAGAGCTTCGGAGACTTTTACGCACTATGCGCCTCAGCACTCGGCGACCCGCTCTGTAACTTTACCTGGTCTGACACCTCATTGCTGAGCTGCTGTGGTTCCTAACAGTTTCCACTTTGCAATAACTCCACTTACAGTTGATGGTTGAATATCTAGGGGAGAGGAAATGTCATGAACTGACTTGGTGGCATCCTACGACAGAACCACGTTGGACTTCAGTGAGCTCTGGAGAACGAGCCGCTCTTTCACAGATGTTTGTAAAGGCAGACTGCATTGATTTTATTCACCTATAGCAAAGGGATTTCAGTCAACGTGTACGCCGTGGCCGAGCTGATCAATGCGGCTTGCGGCTTTAATTCGAGTTTATTACAGCCGACCTAATGTATGTTCAATAGTCACTCTGTCCTCCTTTGGTTTCCACTAACATCTGAGGGAACTAGGCTCCCCGAGGGGCTGCTGGTTTGTCTGTCCTGTGTTTGATGATGTACAGGTGCTGCAGCTCTTACAGCAGCTTCTTTGAAAGCAGCTGCATGTTTTGTATGGAAACTACATAATGGAGGTGATGAGACTGAATACAATGAGCTCAAAGATGTCTGGGAGACCTGGAGATCCTCTGTAGTGTATTCGTCAGTAGAACAAACCCTCTTACATACATTTAGTCATGTGACCCGCTGTTGATGTTGGAAATATTGATTATAGCTGTTTTTTTTTAACCCGGTGAAAATCAGTCCGAGCCAAGCATCTTAACATTTTACCCAACCAGACATGTGGCTTTAATTGCACCGTGAAGCAGGAGGGCGATGCAACCTAAAGCCAGGAAGCTTCCATCTCTGTGCACTTGATCACTTAAGCTGCAGGGGTTCGTCAGAAACCAGAAGTTTTCCAGTGCAGTCGACAGCGATGGAAAGCTTTTAGCCTGTCCGTCTAATCTAATAGGCTCTTAGAGAAGTATTCAGTGGCTGAGAAGACCTTCCTCTCTGACTGTCTCTCTCACAGGCAAGTAAAAAGAAAACCAATATTGCCTTTCACATTTTATGGTCCCCAGTCCACTCTCTCTGAACAAATAGGGGATTAGACATCCCGAGTGTTTTGTTGATTTCTTCCCTCAAACAGCTTATTCTGCTCGCATAAGCATCTTTAGAAACTCGGTTCCTGTCCCGTTTATCTTCCGCGGCTGTAGGTCTGACCTTTCAGTGACCCTGCCGACATTTATACACCCAAGCCACAGCCATATATCATCACAGGGGAACGGGAGTGGCTTGCAGAACGAAAGGAATAATAATGTATGGGAGTGTGCAAATATACTGAAGAGGAAATAGCCCAAATATTGTGGAAGTCCTCTGTTGAAAAGGAGCAGCGGACTTCATTCGGTTCACCTGACTGCGAGTTCATGCTCAAAGAAATATGCAATCCATCACGGTGGGGATGATTTGTGTTTCTCTTCCAGTGCTCTGTGCAGTAGTTCTCTATGAATAATTCCCCAGAGTCACAAAAATTGATTTCTGTTCTACAATACAAACTGGGAGGAACGTCATGTTGTTCTGCAAGAACCTCCAGCAAATTGTTGTCTACCCGTGGCGTTTCCCTCCAGAGTTGATGTTTGTTGAAGCACTGGGACGGGACGATAACCCAAAACATCCCATTAATACGAAGGGCAGTACAACAAAAACATATTTCTTTAAGCTGTCGGTGTATTCAAGCTAATCGAGAACTGGAGGAACACAGAGGGTCACGTCGGGTATTTTCCGTCCCCTGCGATCACTAACAGAACGCTGCTCCAGTGGTGCCGGCTGTAATTGCTCCTCCCTGCTGAGCTGCAAGTGCACCCAGCTGAACAACCTCTCGACACGTGAAGAGGGAACGTCATTCACTTCAAGTATTTGAAAACGCTTCTCCTGTTACCACCGATGCATTTGCATAACAAAACATTTGTCTGCCGCAAACTGAAACAAAGTCCAGGAAGTTCAGTGTGACAACAAAGGAAGCACTTTAGGAAAAGATGAAGGATACTGACTGATGATTCTCTCTGGACGGAGGGTGCAGTTCTGCCAAAATCTAATCAAACATGGAGAGCTTTTAGAGTCCCAGGAGGTCGGGCTTTCAGCCCGTGTCCAAATGTTCTGCCGAAGTGGAATATCATTCAAAACATGTTTTTAAAGACGTCATCTTCAGCTCGATTCAGCTCACCTATATGATCACAAGCTGCGTGACAGATCACTGCAGCTGAAATGAGTTTCCTCGGGCCGGCGTACGGGCCGCTGCTCCCCCACGCTGCCACGATGCGGAACCTAACGAGCTGCCAGCGGGTGACGAGCTCTGGAGGAACGGTGTTTACTCCGTTGGTATACGTGCAGCCCTCTGGTATAGCCGCAGGGGGAAAGTGTCACGAGGAAGACGTGCAGGGTTAGATGGTTGGCACCCTCACATGAGGACACGTTAGGAATGACGAGAGAGTGAGAGTACACACAATAAGTCTTATAGGGCAACAATATCTACGGTACTTAAGATAGGCCCACTGTTAGATAAGACGAACTTTAATCAACCGCATGAGCAATTTGTGTTGTCACAGCTGCAGAGAATGAGATATGATGAGATGTGAATACCAGCGTATGGGCTTACAGTGTATGGACCCAGTCTGCCTCTTGTCTAGGTGAACATGGACGGACGGGTTCTTCAGGCGTCCTGACAGAACAGTGCATTAATGTGTCCAGTCGTGCAAATACACGCTGACACATCACAGCGGCAGCGCCGTGGGAGGGTAACATGCATGCATTTAAGTGCATGATTATGAATTAATGGATTTTGCGGAGAAAACAGCACGTATGTGTTCCCAAAGCTGCTGCAGTTAGGGGGGCGGGGGGGGGGGGGGGGGGGGGGGGGAGACGGGCGAGAG
>CAAKHC010020007.1:24626-55885 GCA_901007825.1 Macroramphosus scolopax
GCGTGGGAGGGGGGGGGGGGGGGGGGGGGGGGGGGGGGGGGGGGGGGGGGTGAGAGGAGCGACGCGTACACAGTAAAGTAGCTCGTCAACGTGTGTGTGTGTGTGTGTGTTATTTAATAGAAAAAGTACCAAATCATACAATTCTTGCATTAAAAACACATCAGAAAAACCAACTAACCAGAAGTCAAAGCCGGGTTTATCATTGATGAAGATGAGGAAGGATGAAGGTGATCGGTGAGACATGATCACATACACACAGCAGGTCAGTGAAGTGTGAACCTTCTGTCCAGACATCCTGGTTATATATATATACTATGCAGGAGACGGGCTGGAGGTCACGTCATTACGGTGACATGTAGCAGTAAAAGAACTCGTGGGTACTGAGTCCTGCATTGGTTCATAGTTGTACAAACATCCTGGGTATTACCATGCCATCACAAAGAGATCCTCCCTAGGCATCAGTTATGGTGTTTGTGTGCGTCTAAATTTCCATCGGAACATAACAGGCGGATGATGGCTGCATTCCATTAAACGCATGAACTCTCTGACACCACTGAGTCAATTAATGGAATGAAGCCGTGGTGAACGTTACTATTCACACATGCACCGTTCCTGCAGTGAAGAGGGTCAAAACTGTGTGCAGCAAAAAAAACACAACCTGTAAGTTTCTTAAACACATTAAACACTTTATTTAACTCACAGTCGGAAATGTTACTTTCACTTCGCGATGGAGAATTAACATAAAGAGATTCACCCCACTGTTGTTCTCTAATGCGATTCCTGCGTTTTGAAGACATTCAAAGACGTGTTGGAACGCGGTCCGGGCTGCAGAACAAACACACAGTAGACACAGCAGAGCTCGGCGATGTGAGCAAATGAGCGCAGTAAAGGAATCCATTAAAAAATCTCGGTGTGCCGAGGGCAGAACCGGCCTGGTGCTCGGAGTCTGTTTGCGAATCACAACCCGCTTCCAGCTTGTGTGTGAGGATCAGAGGTGAGCCGTGGCTCCCTGCGTTGTTTGGGTTTACACGCTTGTCTTCAGTTCTGACAGGGTCAGAGTCCCCCGATTGTCACGATGGATAATTGTGTGCTTTTAATTTGGTGTTGCATGGTACATCAGTGTGGAGGAGGGAGGGAGGGAGGGAGGGAGGGGGGGGAAACACACTCAGCCACAAATCCTCTGGCAGAGAACTGTGCAAATATGTTGGTCAATTCAAGGAAAGGGACGGGATGAGTAGCAAATGTGTCACAGGCGGACAGGAAGTGTGAAACATAATGGTTAGCATGTGCAAACGAGGGAGCTCCTTAAGGGTTCTGACAGAGACACATTTATTTGTTTTGGCGTCAGACTCTTATTACTTTGGATGTGAAATGACAGCATGTGGTTAGAGGGTGGATCGGAATGTCTGGGCTTCAGCAGATGAGCTTCACGAACGCCGTACGCTGCGACGCTTTAATCTCCCGGCTTTGAAGGAGAACCGGTGGGATGAAGTCCCCGGGAAATATTTAAGACGAGACGCACGCTTATTGATTTAAAGAGCGTTTTGGAATCACACACGTAGTTACGGATGAAAATAAAGAGGCTGAATGAGATACTAATGATGTGATATACAATGACATCCAGACTCAAACGTAACAAAGCATCTGTTAGTTTGAGGGTAAATACTGTGTTTACAGGGAGGCAGTGATATAATGGTGTTCGTCCACATTCACTTGTTGTTGGCATTGGAAAACAAGGGTTTTTTTATTTTTAAATGTCTGCTGCCGTTATGCTGGAAAGCCACCAAAGTGACACCCGGCTGACAATCTGTGCTCTTCATCTCGTAGTTATTGGATTATTTCACATGTCTAAATTAAACTATGAGGCCAACAGCTAGGCTGGGCCTGTTAGCAGCTGGCCAGGGACCCCAGGGGGCCGCTGAGAGAGGATTGTTGTTGTCAACTTCTCAATGGACGTCAGCCAATGAAGACTTTGATGAGACTCTTAGCAGATAGCTAGTGATTTTTCTTTTATGTAACTTTTTCTCTCTGCCGCCGTATGAAATATTGCAACTCCATCTTTCCCCATCAGTGACTTTCCCTTAATGGGTTTAGCAAATTTAGGGTCTCAAGGGCGAAAAACATGCCACATGCAAAAAAAAAAGGAAGTGTGTACTCTGAATAATGCATGAGGCCCAACCTGAGAGCAGGCGTTGACTTCCTGCTGGCGCAGGTGTTGACTGAGCACTCTGCCTATACGTCCACACCTGGGGACGACCGCTGTGCATGTCGCTGTGATCTCCTGGATTACTAATGCCGCCGTCTGAAAACTGACAGGAATGTCTGATGAAAACTAATGATAAAGGAAAGCACAGAGTGTTTTGATGATGAATGATAAATGATTAAAACTATAATCAGTCTGTTTTTCACTCTCCTCCCTAATAACCAAATAATCTCTTATAATTGTATTTCAGATTTGAATCATCACCAAACAGTCTTGATTATTATTATCATTAAAAGGGTTTTCAGGCGTGTTAAGAATCCTCAGTCTTGCCTGATTTCACTTGTTGTTTTGAGGGTAACATCGTCTGCACATTGACACCTTCCTCACCTCTTGAACACTCGGGTTTGATGTCAGCGGGGTTCACGAGACGAGATAATCAAAGCCTTTGTTTTCCACTTCATGAATCCTCCATCGCCTCCTCTGTCGGCTTTTGTTATGGCAGAGAACAGACGCACCTTTCTGATGTGAGATAAAAAAAACAACAACCTCTTTTTTTCATCGACGAGCCCCGCGAGTCAAATAGAAGCTTTGAATCAGATTCTTAATTACTGACTTCACGTCGGCCTCATCTGAAGCACTTTCGGAGTTGGTGAAGGGTGTTATTGCTGTTACATAACGTCTGTCTGTGTCTCTGCAGGGTGAGTGCTCCCAGAGGTGCTACAACATCTTTGTGCTGGAGACCGTGTGTGTGGCCTGGTTCTCCCTGGAGTTCCTGCTGCGCTTCATTCAGACTCAGAGCAAGTGTATGTTCCTGCGAACTCCTCTCAACGTCATCGACGTGGTGGCCATCCTTCCCTACTACGTCACCCTCATTGTGGACTCCCTGTCGGTGGGGGGGAAACCTGCTGGCTCAGGGAACAACTACCTCGAGAAGGTGGGGCTAGTCCTCCGCGTCCTCCGGGCTCTACGGATCTTTTACGTCATGAGGCTGGCTCGTCATTCCTTAGGCCTGCAGACGCTGGGTCTCACGGTGAGGCGGTGCACACGTGAGTTCGGCCTGCTGCTGCTGTTTCTATGTGTGGCAATGGCCCTTTACTCCCCACTGGTGTTCCTAGCTGAGAGTGAGATGGGCGCCAAGCAGGAGTTCACCAGCATCCCCGGGAGCTACTGGTGGGCGGTGATCTCCATGACCACGGTGGGCTACGGAGACATGGTGCCCAGGAGCATCCCCGGCCAGGTGGTGGCTCTCAGCAGCATCCTGAGTGGTATCCTCCTCATGGCGTTCCCCGTCACCTCCATCTTTCACACCTTCTCTCGCTCGTACTTGGAGCTGAAGGAGGAGCAGAGCCGGGCGCTGAGGCAGAAACTGGACTCACAGGACAGCACCAAGTCCCAGAACAGCGAAGACTCACAGGACATGGACAGTTACCACGGCATCACGGAAGCTGCTGCCTCATCCCTGCAGCGGAAGAAGGCCATGGCTGCTCAAAGAGCGGCTGAGACCAGAGCGGCCATGCAAACTTAGCACGCTCTTCCTGTCTGTCTGTTCAAGGGGCAGCCAGGGAGGCTGTGACACCCGGCGCCGGGACTTCAGGGCTGGGACAGGAGACGTTCTCCTCGGGGTTTACGGTTGGATCACGTGAATCTGAGTTTTACAGAGGAGCAAAGTTGACTTTAAAAAGACAAGTGACACTACGATATTTAAGAGTGAACAACTAACAACTTTGAATGAGTTTAAAAAAAGAGACATCACTCCCCCTGACTGCGATTCAGATTTGAAATAAGTCTGTCACATAAAGTTGCGGGGGGTCTCGGACTGAAGAGGATTGACTGAAGTGTTGCTGAGATAGCAAACATGCAGTTTAAAGATGATGTGCAACATCACCGAGTCTCAGACTGTACGTCTGCTGAACTCTGTCAACCAGAGTTTATTAATCCAGTGTAATAAGACAGAAGGGCTTTAGGGAAATTAGGTTCATTGGGTAATGACAAGGAGATTGATATCACACTCATAGATTTGTCTGTTGCACATTGTGATGCTTTAAAAGAACAGGAACGTTATGACAGACGGTTCATTAACTCGATTGGAAACTGCACGTCTGTCCACATGTAAATGGTTCACCTGTCAGCTCCCTTTAAGATTACTAACAAACATTATATCCAGTTTGTTCAGTACGTACAAAGCACAGTGTTTGCTGCTCGATGATACGACTTTATAAGAAGTCACTGAGAAAAGAAACATTTCCTGCAGACAACTTTGTGAAAGCTGCAGATTAAACAGACCAGTTGCAACATGTTAATGAGTGAGTCTTCTTGTGCGTCGGCCAGGCCGGCTGTTTCAAGTCGTTCTGCTAATAAGGAGGCAAATGCGGGCCAAAAATCTTTTTGCCAATTTGAAATTGAAAGTTGTAAACAAACAGCTTCTATCGGATTTTTATTTGTGAAGAAAAAATACGATGAAACTGAAAAAAAAAATCAGTGTAAAAAAAAATGGAGAATCTGCAGAAAATGCTTCTTTGTATTTGTGATATGAATGAAAATAAAACTTATTTATTCAATGAAATAAAAAATCTATATTTATCCAATTGATATTGAAAAATCTTGAATAATTTATCTTTAGTTTTATTTTTATTTTTTTAAAGGTTCATTCCTTCAGCTTTCTTTGAGTCCCAGTTTTAAACTTTTCGTTCACAACTTTGTCCAACAGACAAAACATTTGTCCCCTTCCGTTAAGACTAATTTGTTTTTATATTAACTTCTTTATTGTAAAGGTATGAGATCATAATGTCGACTTTAGTTCACTGTTGTCTGTAAAAACCTTCAGGCAGTAAGAACATGTTCACCGTCTGACAGGATTTTCTCCCATAATTGCAAACACAAGACTCCTGTACAGAGTTGTAAGATACAGTATAATGAACGTCCTCCCTTGCGGAGACGCTTTGATTTAACAATTTATCATACACCAGAAGACGCTGAAATTTGCAACAGTGCGTGCTGTACTTCTGCACTTAGAACATCCTAAATTGGTTTGTCTGCAGCTGCGCTCCTGTTTTCCTCCGCGCTGGTCATTAATAATAAACGGACTCTTCTCCCAGGAGGGATTTTTGGCTCAACGCACTGCGAAGTTGATAAATACTGACAGTGTCTTCAACGAAGTAGCTCGACTTAGACTAGGATGATTTCCAGCCTTGTGAGGTCAACTTGACAGCAGGCTGCTAAACGGGGACGTCGATGTGGAAGTGAAGTCACCTCATGTTGTGATCTTTGGGTCAGTGCACTCGGGGGGCGTCTGGGTCCACGAGGTCACAATGAGAACTGCCACCACATGTTCTTCATGAGCGACGTGCCTGCAGCCTTCAGGTAAGAACCTCAGAAGTGTTCTGGTCACATTAGCTGGCTGATCTCCAAATGCTCCACTGTGTTTAACTGCCAGTCGCCAGCTGTGTTTAGAGGTCGTTGTCCTTCATGTCTCAGACAACCAGATGGACAAAAGGAGATTTCTGAAGAGGGCGAAACATTTCAGAACCATCTCAATACCACCATCCTGTGCTACGGTCATTACTGGGTCTGAGAGTCAAACGTTCCCGTATCACTGAGGATCTTCTTCAATGACGGTACTGGAATAGGAGGCAGCTGTACAAGTTGTTTATTTCTGGGAACAGTTTTACTGTCTGCAGGTGCAACCACTCAGTATTGCTGTAAATTTCATGCATATAAATTTGATCTCGGTGGAATGCATCATTTAAAATCGACACCATCACTCGGTTTGTTGGAGTCGTGCACATTTGAAGAAGTTTAAGGAGACAGACTAGTAAACGCACAGTGAGGCACTGCAGGATTTAAAACAGCAGCAGACATGGCACAGTGTTTATCATGCAGGGACTTTACCTATTTATGCGCTGCATCATCCTCTTCTTCGGATTAGTGGAAGTATTTACATCAACAACGGATGAAAGAACCAAAAGAAGACAATTATGAATCCATTTCCATTTCTGCCTTTTCAAATCCATAATTATGTTGATTCCCATGTTTTATCTGTGCAACGTCTCCTCTCTGTACCAGCTGGGATCCGGGTGTGGAAGCCCAGCACATTTAATTACATGTGCTTTTCATCGCTTTGGTGCTGAAAGGTCTGAGGAAGAGGAAGAGCATCGGCTGGCGGACTCATTCTTCTTTGACATTTGATGTCAGCCAGAGCTGCGCTGCTGCCGGGAGCACCGGAGCATGTGTGCAGCAGAAATACCACGGACGCAAAGTCTCTCCATGTCCTTTTTATTGGGGGACAACACCATGGCAGACCTTCACCAACACTCCCATGATGCATTTCATTAGTTACAAAAATGGTTTCATGAATAGAAAAATGAAATCGGAACCAACAGATGTAACACAGGGAGAATAAAATAAAATAAAAAACATTTGGTACATAAACTACAGCAGTTTCACAGATGAGACAATAAAAAAAATGAACGGGAACACAGAAATGTGAATATATTCTTCATGACGTAACAAAGTATAATCTGTAACATGGAAGAAAACAGTGAAAGAAGTGGATCTCTGAGGTCATTTGGATCACGTTGAGCAGGACGTGTCAGGTATCTCACCTTCTCCATCTGCATGAAGTTCAGGCCTTCATGATCCTACACTGGCATTTGAATAGTAGGAACAAAAACACATAAATATTCATGGCGCTGCTAAATAGGTGTTAACAGAAACAGTGCACCTCCACCACTGAGGAGTCACTCCGTCATCTTTAATATTTAACAGCAGGGAGAGAAATATTCATAGCTATCTCCTGCTCTGTCCCACTGGAACCAAAGAGAGAAGCTTCCTTTCTTTTGAGTCTTAGCAGAGGAGGACAGAATCAGGTCTGCACTGGTACACAGGTCAGTGACGGGCTGACAGTCGTACGACCCACCCGAGAGATGTTTTACAGACCAACAAGGAGGAAGAAAATATTCACTGTGCCGACATGAGAACGCCGCGGCTCCTCCTCCTGGACAGGAAATGAAAACATGGCAGACGGGGGCAACTGGTTCAACACAGTAACACACACAGATCATGAGGAGGTTAATAATAATAAACTGGCCGGTCGGTGGTTCTGATGATGATCTGATCTGAACATATTCAGAGGCGTCCGTCTCTCAAACCTGCACCCAACATGGAATAAACACCATCCAGCTCCACCACGGAGACGGAGGTCGTGTTTGTGCTGGCGATGATTCGTCAGCTTAAACAGAAAGTGGTGGACGGGTGCAGCATGGGACGATGGAAGGAAGAACTAAGTACATTTTGGGGAAGATGCGTTTAACATAGCAAAAACAATGTTTGTTTTTTGTTCCGTTAGCGTTGGCGGAGGTCTAGACTTCCCGAGTGCCCGTCTGTCAACAGGTTTACACAAAAAACTGGCCGCTCCTGAGCGAGTCGTTGTTCCCGCCTCAGGAAGTATCACATCAACGAAAACACTCTGTGATGATCACAGGTATAGATGCTGTTTTTGCTCGGAATTTGGCTTTAAAACTGAAAATAGAAACAAGCGTCCGTCCGGTGTCGACCTCAGTAAGTGTGCGGACACTGTCGTTATTTGCAACCAGCAAAAGTACAAATCAAAAATACAAAAAACTGCACGTAGCTAGCAATGTTAGCACTGACTGTATGTGGAATGTTGTGCAACTGGCTCAAAGTATTTCCTTTGAATAATACAAGCATCTGGGGAAAGCGTGGTTTATAAAGGGATTTTTCTAATTTGTTGCATTAGAATGTTCTAGATTTTGTGGAAAATGCTGCTTCAGTACAAAACTCTCTGCCTCAGCAACCCGTGCAGGCTGAACTCTGGTCGTCATGTTGAAGATGTTTCACTCACTCGACATCTTTCCTTCCTGCAATTGAACCAGAATTCTCTCCTCTCGTCTTTTACAGAGCTCACGGTTCTCATGTCATTTGATTTAAGAAGTCAATGCATTGCATCTGCAAGCCATCTTGTACATTCAGTGATGTGTGTTAAGATTGTTGATTGATTCCAACGTTTGTGTTGTCGCTAACGCAGCAAGCCAAGTCCGAAATTGTGTTTTAAGGCAGAGGGTCCATGCAACAATCATCAGCGCGTGTGGACAACAAAAGCTGGTCCGAAATGTCTCCTGCAAATGATCTACACTGTATATTCATGTGTGCATAATATTCTCTACATGCACAGGATATATTCTTTGACACAAGCATACCGTCGCACCGAGAATATGTTTGAAGGATTATAAATAAAAGGAGAAGATCAGGTTTGTTTGTAACAAGTTCTTGAAGCATTGGTACAACGAGCGTCTGTGCATGTTCACGTTTGACTAATGCATTTGTGTGTGTGTGTGTGTGGAGGTGAGTGTGAGCAGCCTGCATCATCTCAAGGTCCTTTGGTTTCTCATGTGTGTGTATAGACGTCCACGGCTCCTGTGAACGTGCTTCCTCACTGGTGTCCCTGAGAGTTTGTGCGTCTTCAGAGGGCTTTGGCAATGGTGGTGTGGGAGACAGTGTGTGACACTGGTTTCTGTGGGTAGCGGCTGTAGTAGTAAACCTGGAACAGGATGGCAAAGTCCACGACGACCTGCAGCATGCCGCACGTCCAGAACTGCACGGGAGCCTGGGTGAGCAGGAAGTAGCCGGTCTTAAAGGTGTCGCCGCTCGTCCACATCAGCACCATCTTGATACTAAGAGAGAGAGAGAAGGGATGAAGTAAAGAGGAATCTACCTTCTACATATTGATAACAGGAAACTGGGTCATACCAACGTATTTGCCACATCAACAATTATAATACATTGACATGATGAATCTTCCCAGGATGCAGGTTTCTCATCAACTCCAGATCCTGAGGCGGGTCTCCAACCCTAATGATGGTTTCTGGTACAGACTGAGCTGACGGTCCCCAGGGTGCTATGAGACTATCCAGGGGGGGTGAGCGTGAATTAAATAACAGAGTTATTGTTTTAGAAGTGACTGGAGAAAAGCACCCGTGTGATTAGAGCTGGCAGAGTTCCTCCCAGCACAAACTGTTCCCTCGCTGGCGCCGGGAAGCACTACGAACTGGATGAGATGGAAGAGGAAGTCGAACAAGAGCTCGCGAGAAAACAGGAGAAGAGCCGAGCCTCCGGGGTCAAACACAGCCGTATATAGATGTTATACTCTCCAATAACGGCGGAGACACACACAACGGTAAGCGGTAAACGAGGAGACATCGTCTCTAAAACTCCTCCGATGTTCCATTAAAAAAAGTGCAGCTGGCTGTGTTTACCTCCACAGATTCTGCTGGCATCAACACACCTATCAACTTGATTTTGCTGGAGGCAGGGACACCGAGCAATGCTAACAAAACAAAGCACGGAGACAGCGCTGTGTACACAACGCTCCCGCACACACACACACACACACACTGGAGCTTCAGATGTGCTTCCGAAGGCAAACTGCCTACAACAATATAAACACATGCTGAGACGTTTGAAATCCTTCCACTTCAGTGTGTAAGATTGATTGGTCAGCACTGAATAAACTGCGCAGGAGGTTTTATTTTGTTATTCCGAAGGCTGCCACACCCGGGCCCGGATCAGAGTACACTTGACCCCCGTGTCCGGTCTGTTTAGATAGTGGGAACACAGTGTGCTGGACCGTCTCCGGGTCGCTGGTTGTGAGTACACTTCCTGTGTACTCGGGGACGCTCTGTTCAGGTGTGATAACGAGTACAACACAGCACGGAAGGTTATTGATGACTGCTATTATTAGGAGGTCTCAACACTGCCCGTCACCAAACCTCTTCACAGCCAAAGCTAATAAATGAAGATGGAAGGCGGGAGGTCCTGGACGTATCGTCAATGTTTTCATGGCTTGTTGCTGGACAATCAATCAGGACGTCTCTCAACAATACAGTGCTGTTCCTCAACATGCGACAGCTCCGTGTCTGAGCTCCGCATCATGACGGGGTCACAGCAGGTGTGCATGCTGATCCCAGCAGAGGGTGAAACATGTGGATTGACGGAGACAGCCTGACTGTATAAGCTTATTAACAGATGTAAAGGAGGGATTAGAGGTAATCTAGTGTCTCCCCCCCCTCAGCTGGGCTGCATGTATCCCAAAATGTCCTTCTTATGTCTGCCTTGTCAGGGCAAAGCTTTGCAGCCAAATCTCCTGCTGCATTATTCATGTCTCCAGCTTCACCTTAGCCCCTTTTCTTTTCTGAAGCCAATTTGTGCAAACCCTGCTATTTCCTTCATATTCCCTTCTTGTTTTTTTTACCAGCGTGTTCCTAACAGCCTCTCCAAATGTCCTCACTGGTTTCCATTGAGCCCACTATATCTGGGCATCTCCCTCCCGGTCCATTCATCTTTCAACCTCTCCTCCCTTCCACAGCATCCTTGCCTCTCTCAGCTGTTTGCATTGTCTTCCTCGCACTCTTCTATCTGAGTAAGGAGCTTGTTAGCCCTGTGGAAGAGGACCTTCCCCCCTTATTCTCCTCCCCCATGGTTCCTCAGCAACTGCTGTCTGAGTTATGACAATGTGTTGCTGCAGGTAACGATGAGAGAGGCAGGCATTGTGTTTGATCAATTCTTCTGCTGGTTCCCTAATAAGAGGTAACACAGGAGGGCCGGGAACCAGGTGAGAACATGTCTGGCTACTTATTTGTCACCTTCACCCACATATACAGAGAGAGAGAGGGAGAGAGAGAGAGAGAGAGAGAGAGAGGGAGAGGGAGAGGGAGAGAGAGAAGCATGCTGAGCTCTGGGCTGGAAAGAAAATGATGGAGATGTTGAGCTACAGTTTCTAATGTGGGTTGCAGAGCAACAGTGGAATTGAATACAAAACAAAGAAATCCTGAAGGTTAAAACTATTTTAATTCAAACTGAATTACTTGTAAAGAGCTACAGGCATTTTGGCCACAGGGTGAAAATAAATCATATTCTGAATAAGAAGTAGCTCTAGCTGAGTATTTAATTGGATTAAAAAGTTTTCTACATGTAATCTTACGAAATAGATTCTACGAGTTCACGGCCTCTGAACATCACAGCTGTTTCTCTCTCCAGTGGTTATTCTCCATCTGAGAGGATTCAGCAGTGATCCTGCCTGTTTCTAAACGACTGTATGACAGCGAGCGCGGCGATAAATCATCATAAAGCTGCTAAAAGTCCTTGACACAAGGAAGTACAGCGTGACCGGGGCAGTTATTGAGGAGGTTAGTGGAGAATCAGTTGACTCAAAGATTAATTCAGGTCACGTTCACACCTAAAAGGTTTGTTTCCCTAATTGAACTCATGCGAAGATGATACATCGTTTCAATTTTCCAACTGGTCCAGTTTGTGTTCCCAGACGGACCAGAAACCAAAAGGTCATGTGGCTGGAAATGTTGGATTATCATTCTAAGAGTAGCCAGGTGGGAAGAAAACAAACGTCTATCCATCATGGTGCAGCGGTTTAATAAATAGTCTTATAATCCAGGCGTTCAGAGGAAGTCAAGAAGGCTCCAGGATGAACTGTGGATTTACTGTGAAATCGTAATATTCTGCAAATCCACTTTTCTTGCCATAATATGCGGAGGAACACTGAGGCATTAATTCTAAATTCACTGAAGAGGACCGAGCTTTGAAGCTCTTGTAACGCCTTTGCTCCGGCTCTTCAATTCCCTTTAAATATAGAGGTTCATGGCTGTAAAAGCTTCATCATTCTGTGGAAAAAAGCTACATTATAAATTATGTGGAAGTGGGAGCCAAAATAAACCCAGCGTACAGAAACACAAAATGATTAATTCCCCTCCCAGAGCTCAGTGAAGGAAAAGCAGCCCTTTGACTGATGGAGCTCGATGGTTTGGACGTGCGATGTGAAGGTTTACGGCTCAAACTGTTCTATTCTGAAGCCCTGCGAAACACATCGTGCACCCTGCCACTGGGGTGACGGCCCAGCAGCATCAGTAGTTGATGCAGCACGTGGCTGCCTTGGCCTCGCCGTGTGTGTTTGTGCATTTAGAAAACGACATGCTGGCTAAATAAGGCTCTGGCACTGTTATCTAGCTTACTGGGACGCAGCTCAAGAGCATGGGCCTTATAAGGCTGCGCTTGGCCGTGTGGATGTCCCATCTTCCTGCACTGTGTTTGTCCGTCTGTCTGACTGTGTGAGTGTTTGCTTGTGCTTTAGTTGTTTTATGGCCGACTGGACAGTATCAGTACCTCTGCTGTCCAGGCTCAGAGTCAGGAGCAGCTAAGAATAGCAGCGAGCAATAAACTGTTATACTAATATAATTATTTCTACCTCTCATCCTGCTCCGACTCCCTCCGCTAGCAAGACGGTCGTCTGCAAGGAAGCAAGGAAGTAGCCTGACACCTAAAATGTTATTCCTATCCATGTGGGGGCATCGAGGTGGCCCGTTAATTGGGAGGAAGTCAGCACTGTAAGGAACACCGTCTGTCTGTTTGTGTTTCTGGAAAGCACGTTCACATACCTTCACTCGTGACTGCAGCTCACCTCTGCATGCCTAAACATAGCTTCAAAACAAAAAAACGTGACCTTATCTTAAACCTCCCCCCGCCCGAACCCCCCTGGAAGCTGTTGCTAGGTAAGTTACTTAGCAACAGCCTGCCAGACTCAACAGGTTGTGCACAGAAGGAGGAGAATACAAACAATTGGCCAGGCCTGGAAATGACAATAAGAAATTTGATCTGCGAAGGCTTATAGTGTCACAACACACTGCAGAGTGAGACAGGTGACAGGGGAACTATCCCGAAAGGTTCCGTGCTGGCGGTGGAGAGTAACCAAGACTGAAATCTTAAGGATTTTAACTGTAGCTAAAATATTCTGATCTTCTTTCAGCCCAACAGGTCGAGGCAGAAGGCCGCCCTCCCCGAGGGACCCTTTCCACTACGATAAACAGAGGAAGCAGATATATAATTCTGCCAAACATGTCACAGGTGGTGAAGTAATCAACACTTCTGTTGTGATGCTGCTCACGAGGGTAATTAGAAATTCTTGCAAATGCATGTTGCATCGCTTCAACAAGTGGCAGAATCATGTTTTGTCGGTCTGCAGAGCATTGAGACAATAATGCACACATAATCCAAGGTCCTTGGACCCATCCATCCACTGTATGGTTGGCTGGTACCGTCCTCAAGGTAAATGGTAGAATAGATGACATCATGCTTCCTGTTGCTTGCAGCATAATGTATTTGTGCTTCATAACATATCCATGTAATCACTCGCTTTTGTGTTCAGGTCTCCAGAATAAAACAGTAAGAGCTCTTTCTTCAACCTGCCAGACTGCTACAGCTTTCAGCAGTCATGAGGAAGAAGAAGAAACATGGAGGTGGACATTGTATCAATAGCTGAAAATTGGAATTTTGAGTTTTGTTGATGATTATTGTCGTCTAAAGGGGAAACCACTATAACTCAGATACACCGGTTGACCGTGGAATCCATCAGAGCGCTGTGATGTATCAGCGGACAAGAAGCCACGGGTGTCGACCGCTTGCTGGTGGTAGATTAAGTGCTTAACGGGTAGTAGAAATAAAATCAAAAAGTAAATAAGATATGGGACACAGGGAGACAGGAACGGCCCAGCGTGGGAGCTGTCATGGCCGGTTAGGTGGACCGACAGCCCTGCTGGAGCTCTGTTATCTGTCTGCTACAGAGAGCCAACCGGTGGAGGGAGGGGCACACACTGCTCCGAGGCAGGACACACACTGAGAGAAAGCTTCTCTCTAAACTGCCACGTCTCCCAATAGATACTCTCACAATTGGAATTATAATTTCTTTTTTCTTATCTACAAATAAGTTTTTCATAAGAATAAGTGGTTCTTTTGGTTTAATTGTCTGCAGCAGTGCGACACAATTAAAAGCTGCGTATAGAGAAACATCCTCTCTGTGGCTCGGCTGAAGCTGGAACTTCTGTATACTGTCAAAAACCATTTCATGTCAAAGCCTCTAATCACGGAGTCTGAGACTTAATGCTAATCAACATTAATGAGCCGACACAAAGCATCAGCAACAGATACTCTGACCTCCTAATCGCCATATTGACCGTCTTAAGTGGGGCAGTCGTCATTCAGCATAATAAATGGTTGTCAGGAGCCCCCGTCCGTACTTCCTGCTCGACAGGTGCTAGAAATACTTAATAGGCATGAGTCAGTGTTAATGATCAAATGTGAGACAATATAATCTGCAGCCATTACTGAGAAATGGGCTCCGGTACAACACACCCTCGCAGCTGCCTGCGACGGAAGTGGCACTCATAAATCAAGCAGCACTCATCAAGATAAAGACATTAGCATTAGTCAGGGTAACTTTATTGTGTTTTCTATGTAACCGACTGACGGTTTACTTTCTAAAAGGGACCTTGAGGGAAAGAAAGTTTGACAGGAAATATCCTTTAGTGATTGAAATGAGAACATCAAGTAGCTCGAGCTTTCAAATCCTTGAAAACGAAGACGTCTGACTGTGAGCACACAATCTGAAGGCCTTCTCAAATCCAGACACTTTAGTGTTTATTACATGACGTGTGTGCCCCTTCTGCTGGTTTAAAGTGAGGAGGGCTCACGTTGAACTAAGGGGATCTACAGTCAGGACTCGGGAATATTTGAATCAGAATCTGATTGATGACAAGCAAACAATGGAACCTGGCAGTTTCTGCCCTCTGCAAGCCAGCGTCTGCACCCGCGAGGGAAGATACCACCCTCTGTATCACTTAGGTAAAAGTCTTAATGGACCAGTGTTTTAGTTTGGGCAGCTCCAACAGAGTGATGAGTCGTCTCCCGGGAGGACTGCAATTTCAGGAGTGATATTCTTCCACATCATTTCATTCATATCATATTAATAATTTAAGCTTAGAGGTTTTACGTGCTTTAACCAAGATCTTCAGCTCTTAGATGAAGGAGCAGCATTTCCAATAAATAGGCTCCCCTCCCCTCCCAGTTAAAGTTCCTTCTTCCTAACTGATCTGGTGATAACAGTGGAATCAGCTGAGCTTGTGACCATTTAGGATGTGCAGTGTTGGATTCATACCTCATGCCCTCTGTGGACTTGTTCTGGTAATTGCAGTAGAGTTGTGGTGTGCCCAGCATTGCTTCAGAGAAGACAGCCAGGAAGCCCAGGGACTCGACGAACACCGCAGAGTCCAGGAGGACGTAGGTGACGTAGGCGGCCACCAGCGTGAAGGCCACCACGCACTGCAAGTAGTCCAGGAAGCGGCTCCACGACCAGAAGTAGCTCCAGTCAAAGTCTGAAGGTACACAAACCAAAAGTGAGTCCACAAAAATGAATGTTTTATAACAAGAAGCCACTCAGGGGAGTACAGTTAAAACTCAGCCAGCTTGCCAGTACTGGCACAGTAACAGATCCACCGCTCGACGCTCACTGATCCTGTAAGAAATAAAGCAGAGCAGCTAACGTTCCTCCTGGCTGAGTCAATAAAGTTCTTCAGGCAAATCACAGAGGAAAAAGCTTCATTCCCAACAGCATTCGAGGGGGGGAAATAAATAATGAGTCAAAAGAATCACTCGGGGATGCAATGTTTCTTATTTCCCAAAATAGTGTTGGCGTCACAATAAAACCAATAACATGACAAAGATCTAGCTGTTGCTGAAGGCCATGGGGACTATTCAGGTAGGGAGAAGTGCTTGTATGATGTCCGTAGATGTTCCTTCAAGAACTACAAAAGGATGTTTCTAAAGTTTGGAAGCTAAATATTCATCTATGTGACCCACTAAGGGCCTTGAGAAAGAAAGAAGAGGGTGTTAACGTGGACAGACGGGTCAGATACGATGACAAATGGTTGAATTAGGAAAAAATGCTCGATTCATGTTCTCAAACTTCAAACATGTAAAATTAATGGAGTTGGCTGTGTGCAATAGTTTCTCCGAGTTGGAACTAATGAATGCTATTAAAGTAACACAATTTGAAATGCTCATCCTCTGGGGGGGGCATGAACGTGCTCAGTAAATTTAATAGTGATGAATCCAACCAAATTAAGCCGTTTCTTGTCTGCACTGCCAGCAGCAGGAATTATAAACCCATAAAGTACTACTGTTAAAATCTTTTGAATGTTGTTACAAATGTTTTCTGTACAAAAAGCATCAGAAGCTTTGAGACGTTATGTGTCAGTGGAAAATAATGACTGTTTGTTCTTTGGAAACCATGTCGATTAAAAAGGACTGAAAAGCTCCTTAATCAACAAGCAGAATACAGATTAGTCATCTGGGAGTGTCTTATTCCCGTCTTTCAACAGTGACATCAGATTTCCTCCCTCTCTCTCCTCACTTCTCGTTTCCCGACACTGTGGGAAATAATTATCCTCCAATCCCGTCTATTCTTTTCAGATCTAGTAAATAAAAGGAAGGAAGAGGCTTCTTTATTGTAAAGGATTATAAGTAACTTCACACACGAGCTGCGAATTTTCACACAACTCCCACAATCCCCCTTCTCGTACACAAAACTATATGTCGGTGCAGCGAATAGGCAGTTCCAATTGTTCCTGATATTGTTCTCATTCATACACTTGACAAACAGCTTTCGTCTGCAGCGTCTTCAAGGACACTTTGTGAAACAGCGAGCGAAGGTGGTGAAAAGCTCAGAGGGAGGATGACAATCAGGTTATGGTGGCTGGGTGGGAATCTGGACACTGATGACTGATTGGAACCCTGCTTCTCTAACAACATCAGGCGCTTTTTTTTTTCCCTCAAAGGAAATGATTAGATAAAGATTCTGAGCACAACACTGGCTTCATGTAACAGGAAACTCATTGGCTACTAATGATGCCATGATAACATCCCAGGGCGACACTGTGTGGACCGCCTCGGGTGCTGCTCGGTGGTGAAGGGACGGCCACAATCAGCCATCCGCACCTTTATTCTCTATAAAACTAAGACTTATTCAACAGATTTACGATAGCAGGCCTGTGCAAACAAGAGCTGCTGGTTTTGTGCGAGAACAGAGGGTTAATCATGAAACTCATATCTGTTATCCGCCGGATCTGAAATGGGATTTCTACAAGCCGCAAATGCAATAAAGCAGATTCCTTTAATCACGTACAAATGAGGCGGCTCTCGTTATCTAAAAGGCACATGATGCAAGCTCTCCAAGGAGGCCTGTGGAGAGAGGACGATACAGTAGACAGAGATGAAAACAAGAGAGTGAGGCACTGAATCGCTTAACTTCACCCCCAAATATACAAATAACACAATCTTGCCATTTTTTAAGGCTCGGCAACACCGGAAGTGAAAAACAGCAACGATTATGACATTTCAGTCTATTATCGAATGACATCTTCATTAGATGATTAACGGCGACCGACTCTGACATTTAGATGGCATTTTTAAATGAATGCGCAGGGCAGGGCCGCGTGCGTGCAAGGTAATATGGAGAAGATCCAATTGCTCCTATGTGACAGACAAATTCAGTTAATATAACTGAATCAGTGTCAAAGACCAATTTAAACCAGGTCAAACCCCCGTTCATCCTTTACCCGGGCTAAAGCCAGGTCGGATGGCAGATCGTTGTCATGCTGAGCACAACACATGCAAGCAGCAGGTCTTTGAAATGAATAATGGGGTGTATATTTAAACACTAAGTAGCTCCTTTGAAAGCTGTTGTTTGTGCTGTTGATGTTGTGGTTGCAGCTGCCTCGTGCGGCTGTGGCGCCCTGCTGGCAGCTCAGCTACAGGACTGTGAACCCGGGCCAACCAGCGCCAGGCTGGCGCTGCCTGATAAAAGCCAAACGCAGCGGGAGGCAGCCGAGGGTGAAGGGGTGCCATACAACTCCAACCTTGCTGCTATAGACGGTCATGTCATACATGAAATATAACGGCTCAGAGTGATGATACAAACGGGCACCAGCTGAATCTCCATTACACTTCCTGAGACTGAACCAAACACAAACACTAACCTTACACCAAGTCTAACATGTACTGATTTACGTTACATTACAGGGACTTGCTTTTTTGTCCTTAAAAATGAGGACGACATCCTCAAAGTTGGCAAAGAATGGCAAGAGTAATGTTGCTCTGTCTGTTGTGCAGAGAAGCACCGGCTTGCTAAAACAAGAGTCATAGAGTCTTTCTAAAAGTTGATCATATGTCTGTTATCTCGGTAAACCTTTCCATATGTCTTATCTTGTCATGTAGTTTTGTTTTAAACTTGTTCAAAGATGGTCTAATCTCAGATGGATGTTCATGACGGAACTAATGATTGTTCAAACACACGACTGGCAAAGACTCCACATGCAACAGTATTGGGCAATTTCATTTCCAGGTCTTCAAACAAAAAGATTAAAAACATTTCCTCAACTTTCCTCCCACTCACGTCTGTCAGGGAATGGGGACTGCGGGGAGAGCAAATGAATTAAATTTCCTGTCGTGAAAGTAAAGATATTTTTTTTGCCGCTCTGCAACTTAATTTGGTGGCCAGGGATTCTGCAGAGAACAGTAACACCTTCGGCTCTGACAGAATATGCAGCATGATGATGAAATGCCACATTGCGAATACAACATGCTTTGTAATTAGTTTGCAGCTCAATTTTCTGTAATTACCCTCCGTCATGCCAATGCTGTACTGTCATCACTGCTTAATCCTGTATGTGCAGACACTGAAGATGCATGCAGGCAAGAATCTGAGCAACAACAACAACAACAACAACTGTAGAAACAGTATCTTGTCGGCAGGGCAGTGTCACACAAGAGGTAGAGCACCGTTTCACACTGACCACAAAGGGATGTTTACCACAGCCATATTCTGTCAGAAACCCTCTCCTGCTGTGCCACTCGTGTACCCTGGGGCATTCTCATTTTCCTCTTTAATCCCAGTGCTGTGTGGCAGCAGCAGCAGCACTGTGTGGGAGCAGAGCGGAGCTGCATACAATAGTCTTCCTGCGGTGGCCAAACGTCTTGTGCACAGCTTGGTTTGAAGGCCCACGGAGTTGTGGTACATGTGTAGGAAGACATGGGTCAGACTCAAGAGTTTCAGTTACTTGCTTACCAAGCGGTAGCTTCAGTTCGGCACTGGGAAGGTATATGGGGGGGTAGTTCAAATTATATATAGTGTCACTCAGAAGCGGCCGTGGGAGAAGCAGGGCCATTATTATGACCATTACAACGACCTGAGAAATTGAACCTTTGATTAGACTGTGTCAATTTCTGAAATTTGGACAGGGAGCTTGTTCCCAATGACTAATAGGCTTTAACTGCCAAGTCAAAGCACAGCAACTTTCACAAAATGCTGTGTGTCTTATATAAAAAGGATGGAGGCTGAAAATCGAGGCGCCGAGGGACGAGATAACTGCGCCTAGAGGATGGGGAGAAGCTGACAAACCAGATGATGCTACAAGTACAGACCCCCCCCCCCCTCCCCCCCAAGGCCTAGAAAGAGCAATGAGCCAAAACTAAACAATAAAAATAAAGATTAATATCTTGCATTGTCATGAGCCTCTGTCAGATCATTAGGCCACCATCAGCAGCAGGGGATCATCCAGTCAATGTGGCATAATTAAGATAACTGTTGATTTTATGATGTTTCCTGTTTCAGGTCCTCAGAGTAACTTAATAAAACGTTCCCAACTAATGCAGTCTGGAACGTTGTTGACTCATCCAAAACCTTTTTCCCCTCACCCGACTGATCAACAGCATTTCTGATTCTGACACTGCCAAACGATCTGATCTTTTAATCTCCTTAAAAGATTGTAGCAGGTAGTCTATCATGCCATAAAACATACGGCCATCAGAAAAAGACGTGCAGTGCAGATGTGGCCAGCTGTGTGATTGTGGTTGCAGCACTAGAAAATCTATACTAAATTACACCTTATTACATATAATTTCTCCAGCAGGTCCAACCGATTACAATAGATACCTATTCAGACATATAAGGCAGAGTATTTAAAGCAGGCCACATCAGGTTTTTCTGTCTCTGCACAAACATCCAGCTGTTTTGATAGAGGTGCCTGGTGTGATAATGACTCTTTGCTGCGATGAGAACAGTGCATGCTATGATTACAGAACATAAAGGCTGCAGTCAGAGAAATGCACATTTGGAGAATGTGTCCTGCTGATGAAACAACACTATGGTGAGTCACAGCAGAGAGCTACATCGTGAAGCTGCTGTGCCTGACAGCTGCACACAGAAACATGTCTGCTGCTTGATGTTATAATCTGTACAACTGGGCAGCGTCTCTGATCCTACATTCATCTTACAGCCCTGGTGTTGACCAAAGCTGCTCCAGGCTAACCGATCCACAGCTCTGCTTCATTGTTTAATTTCCTTCCTCCCTCTGAGTGCTGTCATTCTTTCTATACCAGTGCACTACAATCTGCTTAGCCCTGATATTTCCTCTAGCAGCTCAATGATCTGACTCAGACCAGCAAAGCTGCGATCAAAGAACATGGCTTTCTGTCAGTTCTAATGATGCTTGGCAGAGCTCGCTGATTGATGACCATTCATAGAAGCCTCTGGTGTTGCCGGGCCAGCTACCATGGGAGTGCAAAGCCAAGCCAGCTCCAACATCTGGGCACTTTAGACAAGCAAACATCCTCCTGCACATTCTGGTGAAACTAATGGACCAAGCAACTGTGTATGCTTTTCTGCTAATGTTTGGCAATGAAATGGTTCAAAATTATCCAAAATAGATTACAAAATAAAATCAATATTAAGTGATTTAGTGTGCAGTAGTTAGTCCTAAAAGGAAGCACATGTATTACAGGACAAGGAGCCTGTCACAGTTCATACACTGAATATATTGTTTCTTACTGCCATCTAGTGTCCATAACATGAACAACAGCCCATTCTTCACTATTGTTGTATCATTATTGCTGTATCACTAACAGGAAATCATAAATTAGGTGTGGCAGCAGCAGCATTGTGTTTTAATGCCTACATTTCCTTTGCTTTGCATTGTGGGATATCAACAGCTCATTCAAACAATGAGCAATTTTTAGCCTGTATTTTTGCAGCATACGTCATTTAGTTTCTAAGTATGAGTTCCCTCATGAGATACCAAATGAAGTGCAGTAACATGCTGGCTGGATTAGGCCGCTAACATTAAGCATCCTTTCAGCTGGTGGCGTCCAGGTCATCTGACGTCCAGCAGCGGGAGCAGTCAGAGGTTTCATCTCAAATGCGGACACTCAGAGTGTTCAATATCACATAAATACTTGATACAGACAAAATGTGTAATATGTAATAATTCATGGGCTGAGCCTGTTATGTAATTAAGTAAATAATTAAGCAGACAGCCAATTAAATCATTGCCAGATTTTCCCCATTTATCCTGACTGACAATGATTTTGTGATACAAAGCTTTTTTAATGTTGCCCGTCGTTGGAAAGTTATCTCAATGTCCTGTGGATGAAAAGAAACAGGTTCATGTGCATCTCTCTCTCCCTCTCTCTCTGAAGCTCTTCACTCGGTGGTGTCAAAAACGCAACAATACATGAGACCCATTACGTTCCAAACTAAGGGCCTGGTGGTACAGACCAGCCACCCTATGAAGGAAACTCATTTCGGCTGCAGCACTCTCATTCATTCAGTAACTACCCAAAGCTTGTGACCATATCAAATATTGATCTGAAAAGCTTTCAATCCGATGAACATAGCTCATCATATACGTTTTACAACGTATCTGAGAGAGGCCAGTTATAAACCGATAAAGATGGTCTGATCGGTCTGGTTCTACATCCCACCCCACTGCCAAGCGTAGTGCAAAGAGGAATTTCAATAAGCCAGTCAAGTGATGACAACAAAACACTGTAAACAGTTATAAGCAAACGCATAAATCTGCCATACGCAGCAAGATGCTTTACATTCTCATTTCAAGGCTGTTGAATAAATAAACAGATTAGATGTGAATATGCATCAGTTAAAGGTCATTAAACACACACATGTGCCACCGCAAAAAACACACGCAGGGAGCAGAAAAATTACTGCACAAACTATTTTAGTAAAGTCGATGTCAGTCGGATGAAAATCAACTGTCATTTCATATAAATGACGGATTACACATGCAAAAAGCAAATCCACACAGGTGTTCAAGAAAGCATGTCCTTCTTTTGTAAGAAGGGCGTAAGGTGAAACATGCAGTGGAAAAGCAGAGGCCACAGTGGACAGACGGTGAAAAGGTTCCATGGATCAAACATGGATGCAACAACAGGATGGCATGTGAGGGACATGGGTTCATGCTCCATCCAGACATGGTGTTAGTGATCGGTTAGTGTTGGCTGGGCTGCGGGTGGAGCCACACTGGGACGTCATGCACACAGAGCTGGAGAAGGAGCGGCAGATGAACTACAACTGATGTTTCATGGCAGACACATTAGGGTGTGTACATACCCAGAAAGAGCCTCTTAGGGATTCTGACCTCCTCGTCCTTACTGTCTGTTGCTACACACGAAAAATAAAGAATTATAAAAGGGGGAGAATAGGGGGGAGGGAAAGAGAAGAGAACTTGGATGGCTGATCTGTAAGTTCATGAACTCGGGAGTGACAGATGACAGATGCATGAGGTCATCAAGAGTAATCAAAGATGCGACTGATCGTCGTGATCACCTGGTTAGTTTTATCATTGATTACAAAGCATTCGGCACACAGAGTCGATTAGAAGGCGGCAGTGTTCAGTTGTCCTGAGCACAGCGTCCTGCACTTTACCTTGAAATTGAGCTTTCACAACACATTTGAAGAGACACTCTTGAAGCCTTCATCGCCACAGCTAAACTGTTGTGTATATTGCCTCTTTGCTTATTCTTCCAGCTGTTTATGCTAATTTTGATTGCATGTTATGATAACTTTTAGGTAACGGGTGTTAATTTCTATGTTGCTTGTAGATCACATTCATGGTTTCAAATTACATAACATAACTTGGAAATGTCGGTGAGTGTCACAATGCTGCCGGGTACTACAGAGTCATGCAGATGTAGTTGCATGAATGAAGTTCTTGTACTAGTCGGTATACTTATAGTTGTGCTGAGCTGGTCCCGTTCAGTCCATACTGGCATGGTGCAAGTGTTTTCCTTCAGCATGGCATGTTAAGTGTCAAACATTGTGGTTGTTCCTATTCCAGTAATCCTTTGTGCAACAATTACAACTCCTCTAACCTAATAAGACTTGATGGTAATAGTTGGGTAGTTCTTCTAAATCACTAACTAATAACAAAGCTCAACTAAATCACAGATAAATAAATTGCATTTTCAAAAGCTCCTTAAAATGTAAATCCTCCAGCTGAGGTGAAAGCAGCAGCAGGAAAGGCTCTGAAACACCTGATCAATGAGTTAAATGTGACTGAAATCTGGATATAAAAATGGACAGACAGGAGTGACACTTAATTCCTAATCACAGAGATGCAGCTGCAAGTTAGAAATGATCAGAACTCTGAGCACAGAGTCCTTTCAGACCCTCTCTGGTCATCAGCACGTGATTTCAGTCTGCTCTGCAACCCCAGCATCACTACTTCCTGCTTTGAGAATGCATGGGTATACAAATGTGTTTACAGGTTGTTGCAGCATGAGGTAGTTATAGCCCAAAAAAATATGTTTTTAAAATTCCGTTGACAACAATATATCTAGTGCCTTAATGTTTATGAAGCAGTCTGCCTCTTTCTCTCTCTCTCATTTCATTGAGATGGGGCTCTATTTAGCCATGTGACACTAAACCACTGGACATTATTGTTCATTATTCAAATGTCAATCCCCTTTACTTTATTTTTGTTCGTGCATGGAAAGCATGGCTTATCATTGACTCCTGGAGTAGGATCATACTGTCTTCCACGCCTGGGAACTCAAGACCTCAACACTGCACACAACACATGATAACGTTTTCAGACACATGACTTGTCAAACCCCCAGTGGCTGTTCCTACAGCGCTCACACACAAAAGGGTTTACATAAAAAGTGCAATCAAATCTGTCATGCATTCCCCGCTGCTCACATGCTCACTGCTTTCATTTATAAATGGACTAGAAGCACACACACACACAGACACACACAGACACACACACACACACACACACACACACACACACACACACACACACGTTGAGCAATATCTGCTTTGTACGCGGGTTTTCTAACCTATGAAGGAGCGCCGCTTGGTGTTGAGTTCAGTGGCCATGCGGACATTGGTGCACAGGTTGAGCATGATCAGCATGGTGGCGATCATGATGATGCTCTGCCAAAGCAGCAGCGTCTCGAAGTAGCGGCCAAATCTGATGGAGGGAAACACAAAAATGCATGTACTTCCAGTGTGATATGGGACAGACCTGAAATACGACTACAGCTAAAATCGACAGGATACACAAGACCTTGTTTTTCCAGTTCCCTTACAGTGTCAATTAGCGCCTGTGCTGTTTTTAAACCTGTGGTTCAGTGGTATTATTTGTTTCCCCTAGCCAGCATTAGTCTAAAACACCAACAAACTGCTTAACATTAAAAATTGTTCATGCTACTAACTGCCCCTTAAAGATAGCTGATGCAACTGGTGTAGTAGAAGATAATGCTTATGCAACAGTTTTCAGACTCCTTGCTTGTCACCCACCTGGTTGGAACTCCAGCTTAGTTTGGAGCATAAATGTTATGATCAAGTTCTAACCTTTTATCAATCCCTATAAATCACTATATAATTCAGCATAATAATCAACCAGGTAGGCTTTACTCTGGGACTCAAATGCTTGTGTCCACCACCCACCACTGTAGTAGGTGGAAGCAAGAATGGAAATTACATTCCAAAATGTGTATTGCTCTGCAACATCTTAAGAGGAATCTTTATCTGCCGAATTTCACATAATGTACTCTGTGTTCTTTGGGCGGCTACATTCCTGAACTACCAAGCATGCACTATGACTGATAAGTAAGGAAGCAATAAATTGGCACATTTTCAAACGCAGTTTTGTTGTCATGAAGCTGATCTGTTGCTGAAGAACGAACTGGGAATAGTGTTTTTTTTTACCTGAACAGTATTCGCAGGATGTTTGCCACCAGGAGTACCAGGCACACGTAGGTGGAGAACCCCTCCGCATTCTGCGTGCGGCGGATGTCTCTGTACTGGGGGACGTATGGCACCACCCCGCCAAACACCATGGCACCCGCAGCCACCCACGACACCAGCTTGTTAAACACGGTCACAATCTGTCCCAACACCTCATCTTCCATGTTGAGCTGCTCACCAGTCCAACACCTGTGCAGGAGTTTGCAGCGGGATGACAGTTGGTTGACCCCGGCTCTTGGGAGACTACTGTGAGGTGTTTATCCAGCTCTGTTTCCTCGTGATGACTTTCAGACGACGAACACAGTTACATCCGTGTTTTCCGGGCATAATCCTGAGACGAATCACACAAAAGAAGCGGCTACTGCCACGCCATCACAAGCTCATCACTGGAGCAGAGACGACAACCAGGGGGCTGGCGATTCTGTAACAACACTATTAAAGGCGGGATATCAATACAGACCTTACCGTATCGAAAGAACAACTCACTTAACTTACAAAAGATAATGGTAGTATTTTAATGTATATAACGGCTGATAATACTCTCAGTCTCTGGTTTAATCACTTCAATTGATGCCGTAGCTAGCTTTGCGGACAGGTTGAACTTAACACCCAAGCGGAAACTCCCAAACGCACTAAACTAGTTTAAAAAAAAGCCCTTGAAATCGAAACGAATAAGAAGATAGCATCTTTAACAGAGAATTGTACTACTCTGTCAACACAGATGGCCCAACTAGCTGGCCCACACTTCCTGTTACGTCAACCGTCACGCATTCAAACAAAGATGTTTGACTCAATCAAGATAGTTCACGGACGACATCTACTGCCGTGTTACTGGCTCGGAGCGATCAGCAAGCCTTCTCACTTTACTTTATTTTACCTTTTAGTCATTTGCAAAAAAAAATTACATTCAAGTATTTGAATAAAGAAGGGATGTGGAGGAGAAGAACAAGACCCCTTATAGAAAAAAACTCTTTGTTAAATAATGTATCCTGATACTACGGATGTTTGCTAGATAAGGTCATCTAAAGCTGCATACTGACTTTGCCGACATGTTCAAAGTGTGTGATTAGAATTGTAACCGAAAAATAATAATTGCACCACAAGCCAGTAAAATATTAGTGCTTGAAGCCTGAGCCCTTTCTCAATCTGTGTTCTTGTCCGTACTTGTGAGATGTCATCAGTCCCATCCCATGTAGTATTGGTACTACTATCAAACTACTACACGAGTCAGAACTTGGCCTGGGTATATCTGAATAAGCTTATGTTATAAATGTTTCCTATCCTCCTCCAGAACGTCCCAGATTCACCATTCTTCAATGGTTCATTTTAGTTGACTCATTGGTAGCACTTTTGCAGTGCACTCAGCTTTGTGTAGTATTTAACGGCTGTCTCTGATGTAACATACAGGGCATAACATATTCAGCAGCAATTCACAGTGCCTGTAATCCCCACCAGATTATATCTGCATTATAAAGACTGGTAAAGGCTTAATGGAATTTATGTAACAACGATGACCTGACAGCTTTTCATCTATCACCTGTCACTACCCAGGATGATCTCTTACATAACAAAAAATAATCCTCGGGGAAGGGAGAGGGAATATTACTACTCATGTCACTAGACAAATAGCCCGGCAGGCTAAACCAGTTTACAGCGGGTTAACAGACACAATCTTCCCATTTGACACCATGCATGCATATTACTACAGACGTCGAAGTCAAGCCATTTGCAGTCAGCAATGCACCGGTAATCAATCGTGACATACCTTCAAAATAAAGGTGCGAAACATATCACTTAAGGGTCAAGTTATTGGGTAATTGCAGATGTAAACAGACACTTTAATTGTAACCATATGGACCGTTTCATTATGGAAACCTTACATTTACATTGTACATGCATACCCCAGAGGACAAGATTAAATTTCAAATCACAGAACCTGCCCAGGACCACACACACATTGAAATGTTCAAAAATGAATTTTGTGTACACAGATTACACTCAGTTTCCATTCAAAACGGTTGGATTATGTTTTTAAATTGTCCCGGATATTTGGTAATGGCTTTTGACAAATGTTAAAGGTCTAAACAATATGGCATGGAATATAACACCTGCATGTTTGAGATGCAAATTTAAATAAAAATATTGAATCTATTGATAATAAAACTGAGTTTAGTTTAGCATCAAGTACAGAAGTATTCCAATTCTTTGCTACATATTGTTTTTTTAATAATCTTTATGTGAAAAGGAAAGAGAATGTAGCACGTCGACTTTTTATTTTGAAATGGTGATTAGTACAAACGGAAGTGGTGCTATTTTTAAGACGTGAACTCAATTTACACTGTAGCAAAGTTGTACTCTGCTTTTCATAGCTAACGCCTGTGAGTGGACTTCTCGTTGTTTTGTCACGATATAGATTAATTAAACACGTACATTTCACGTCCAAAACTCACCTTTAGTCAGGTTTGTTTGGTGTAGTTTTATATTCCAGACGGACACACTTCGAAAAGGTTGTACATTGTTGGATAAGCGATGTCAAAATCGGATTGCAAAGCAGTCAACGGAATGACAGCGGCGGTAAGTTATCTGATGTGAAGCTAACACGTTAAACTGGACTAGCAAACAGCAGACTCAATGTTTTCTGTCCTTGTAGATGGAGGAAACAATGCAGCGAGTTCAAGGAAGATTCCAGGCAATTTCTGAACAACTGGAGTCCAAACATATCCTTTTATTGTCTTGGGATTTGTGCTGTCCATGTAACCGTGAAACTTATGTTAAAAGCATGTACGGGTGATAGCAAATGACACAAGTTATGCAGTTTCAATATCTGTGCGAACTAAACATGTAGTTGATTATCATAAAGTATTTGTCCGCTGGGGGGCGCAAATTAGCTGACTATTAATTACTGTACACAACTAAATCTCATCCTGTTACATTTCTTAGTTTCTCTGTATTTGTTCACTTCTCTATTGTCAACATCAGCTATACATTTATCAAATGTGTTTGATAGAAGTGAAAAAACAAGAAAACAAAGACAAAACAAATGGCAAAAAGCAAAGATCAAATACTGACAGAAGTACACCATGACTGTTAAACAGTCTTTGATTATGGTACTGAATAGATATAGCTGGCCATTTGCTTATTTCACAATACACTGAACAAAAATAGAAAAGCAAACCCCTAAGATTTCAAACAACCGTAGTGTCATTTAGTTTTCCCTTTTGGCCTCCTGTTGTTGTTTGTTGTTGCTCTGTGGCTGTAACTGAAAACTGTGCAGGTTCTTTCTTAACTGTCCCACTAGGTGAGATGGGAACACGCATTGATGGTCTTGAGAAGAATGTGGCTGAGCTCATGACACAAGCTGGGATGGACGAGCAGGCCGCTTCAAAGTGAGTCCGTCTTCCAGATGAGCTCTTTCCAAGGAACCTCCCGGTGCTCTGTCCACAGAGGCTTCACAGGACACTTTTCTCAATCGTCCTGAAATGTGACTTCAGAGTTGACGTCAGACTGCCATGTTCATGTTTTCCAAGATGTGTCTGCATGGATACGAATGTGTGGACGCTCTTTCCTTCATGCCATGGATCCTGAATCTGTGTGCCGATGAGGAACACAGCTGAAACGCATTGGATCACCATGTTAACATCTTCTTTCAGTTGCTATTGTAAACAGACATGGTTTCCATTACACAAAGTGCTTCCTACCAAAGCGAACACTTGTATTTACTACCTCTACGTATAATTTTAAAGCCTTTTTAGCTGTTTAAAACTTGTGTTATTGAA
The DNA here is from genome assembly GCA_901007825.1 of Macroramphosus scolopax. Taxonomy (NCBI): domain Eukaryota; kingdom Metazoa; phylum Chordata; class Actinopteri; order Syngnathiformes; family Centriscidae; genus Macroramphosus; species Macroramphosus scolopax. The sequence goes on from CAAKHC010020007.1 coordinate 53,569, forward strand.
CAAGTTTTGATTTTTCTTCTCCACTTTTACTGTTACGTTCCTATCTTTTACCAACAGCATTGTGCGTGTGTGCCAAAATGATCTATATTCATAGTCCAGGGCGCTGCATTAATACCAGTATTATTGACATTTAAAGGCACTTCTGAGAAATGTCTTAACCATAGATTGGATGTGTTAACCGGATGATGTCACCTCACGTACCCCCACGGGACAAAACTGAAGCCAAAATGTAATTACTATCAATAATATAATATAAAGGTGCTGACACATTACTCTGATGATGTCCGTCTGTAGAACTGCAGTTCAAAGATGTGGTTTTGTATTGTTTGAACACATTTGCTGTCTCCTCTGTGGTTACACTTTAAGAACAGTCCCATAAAATAATCCAAAATAGATAAACTAAGTTAACTATGCAGGGGATTTAAAGTGTTGACTTTTAGCTTTGAGGTTGATTTGCCTTCATATGTGAGCTGATGAAATCTATGCAGTTTATTATCCTCTAAACTATAACTGTATATCATGCAAATCTTCTGCAGCTGTTTATCTCTGTCTACCATGTAATTGCCAAAAAAAGTTTTTAAATAATACGAATGATGTCTTTGATTTACAACTACACCACAAAAGGATGGATACAACATGGGAAACTACACTGACTTCATCTGTCCTGTGAGAAGACCTGTTGCACTGTATCGCCCTCTAGTGGTGATTGGTGCTCATTACATGCATAGTTTTTTCACTGACCGTGGTGCTGAATTTACTTTCCTGTGAGTGCATTTAAAACTAAATATACAGTATATATTTGATCATGCTGCAAAAACAATCACCTACACACATTATGGCCACCTGTCAACACCCTTCTGTCACCCCGAGGCCACCCAGATAAAAATTCCTTGAACTACTCTTGTCCATAAAGACCGTAGTGTTCAGCCTCAACTCCACCCAACAGATTTGTAATGAATTGGATTGCTGACTGCACCATCATCAGTGTCGGGCATCACTGATAATGGTGTCTGCAGGGATTCAGTCACTTACCAGAACCTTGTAGAAAGCTCTCCCAGAGGAGTGGTGGCTGTTGGAACAGCAGATTAGTACAAATAGCTTTGGATGCTCACATACTTCACTACGTGGTCACATAGTGGACGTCATATGAGGTCGTTGTGGTTGTTGATGCACTTGCATCATTTGTGCTGTAGATGTCAGTATTTATCAATTGGATATATATTTTTAATTTTGTTAACCACAAAATCACAGCCAAGACCACGACATGTAGTTGAAACACAGACTTGCATACACTTGTAGAATAAATTGTCTGCTGAGGTGTGTGTGTGTGTGTGTGTGTGTGTGTGTGTGTGTGTGTGTGTGTGTGTGTGTGTGCATGTGTGTGCAATAGTCCTTCAAATACTGACTCGCCTCACTGTCATGCTCGGCGAAGCTAAAAAGCAAGAATGCTGCTGAACGTGTTGCTACGGCAACCGGTGTAAAAGGAGACACTTTTCAGCTTGTGGAGAAGTATTTACGTGTGTGTGTGTGTTTACTGATGTGTGAGGGGGTGTTTATACATACTTGGAAGACTGCCAAGAAAAAAGAGGCTGGGGGGATTGTGTTAAACTGATATATTCAGTTTCCTGCACAGTGAGTGCGAGCGACTGAGACACTTTTAGCATTGCATGACACTACTTCAGCAGTTGGGGCAGTTCATGGAGTTCCCACACTGCTCTCCAGGTGGTCAAGTGGCCAGTGGGTGTGTAGAGAGCCGCGGCTGGCAGCCAGGGGAGGTTGAGAGGTTCAACCCTGTGGCCCACGCTGGGTGCTCTCCACTGGGAGGAGCGGACGGACTCTACTGGCAGTCTGCATGGTGAGCACTCTGCACCGGGCGGAGGGAAGCACTTCACACAGCGAGCGAGTGTGTGAGTGCTTGTGGGTGTGCACACTTGTTCACCCTCTCTCTCATGCTACTTTTGCACACTTCACTTACTGGATGAAGCACAAATTAAATGTCAATAGTCTAAAGTGGCTTCTTCTCTATCTATCTATCTATCTATCTATCTATCTATCTATCTATCTATCTATCTATCTATCTATCTATCTATCTATCTATCTATCTATCTATCTATCTATCTATCTATCTATCTATCTATCTATCTATCCATCCATCTATCTGGATGTTTTGTGGACAAACCGATAGCTGCAGCCTGTGATTGGTTCCTCAAATGTTCTTAGGCCTTAGGAAAAGGAAACACTGCACGCAGGCCTGTTTGAATGGATGCTGTTTCAGATACTCTTGCGCCTACATGACGCTCGTATAACTCCACTCACT
>CAAKHC010020007.1:55905-76128 GCA_901007825.1 Macroramphosus scolopax
TCTATCTATCTATCTATCTATCTATCTATCTATCTATCTATCTATCTATCTATCTATCTATCTATCTATCTATCTATCTATCTATCCATCCATCCATCCATCCATCCATCCATCCATCCATCCATCCATCCATCCATCCATCCATCCATCCATCCATCCACCGACCCTCCTACCTTCCTTCCTTCCTTCCTTCCTTCCTTCCTTCCTTCCTTCCTTCCTTCCTTCCTTCCTACCTACCTACCTACCTACCTACCTACCTAAACATGTTGGGTTTGGTGGATGTTTGTGGTCAAACCGATAGCTGCAGCCTGTGATTGGTTCCTCAAATGTTCTTAGGCCTTAAGAAAAGGAAACACTGCACACAGGCCTCTATGAATGGATGCTGTTTCAGATACTCTTGCGCCTACATGACGCTCGTATAACTCCACTCACTCCACCTCCACAAGACCAAACACACAAACACACACTCTTATCTGCGGGAGATATTCCTCCCTCTCTGATAGCAACACTCCCATATCGCTTCCTCTTTCACAACCTTAATCGCGAAGCCTCGCGCAACAAAACCAAACAGAGCTGGAAGCGGGGAAGGTGTTGGTAAATATACGAGGTGAAAATAGACGGGCTGTCTCTTCGACAACACACAAACACACATACGTTTGGGGGGCACCTGTGTGTTCCCTACCACCTGAGGCTCTTTGATTCCTGGGGTGCTTTAATCTGCTGCGCGCCTGCCTGTCTTTGAAGTGAAAATCCCTGCTACCTTTCGCTCTCTCTCATTCACTCGCTCCCTCCACACACACAAACCACCATCTGTTATCTTTGTCCCAGTAAATGCAGAGTCTGTTCATCCGAGCGCCCAACTCTCATTCATACATTCTATATGCCGCCGGCAATCTGTGTCTAAATTTACCTCGGCGGATATTTTAGGGCCTCGGTAACATAAATCACCTTCTGTCTGCCGTAACACATTTATATCTACAGGAATAGAAACTGATCTCCAACTTTGCTCCGCAACAGAAGCCGTTTCAAGGCGCTAGGGGAGGGCAGGTAGAGGTTCGGGTAATGATCAAAAGACAGCAGCCTGAAAGCAGCCGAGCTGAGACATGACAATTTAGTTTGATTTCTTGAATGAGATTTCTTTTTTTTTTTCAAATCCAGAAGTTCAAATCAAGTTAAAAAATTGTTTCATTATTCAAGAACAATTTGTATTTCTCATTTATTCAAGCAAATTGATTTGGCACCTTCGTGCAAAAGAGTGATTGTCAAAAATGCTGATAAAAGCAGATGAGTTTACCCTCCACTCTTCACAACAACTGAACATTCTTCTGATTGAATAATCACTGATGACAGAATCTTATGATTACATGGATGAAGATATTGTAGGTACCAGTACTGATCTGGCATATAGTGCTTCAAACCTGATGTCCCAAATATTGGCATACAAACTATCCCTTTAACCACACATGCTGTCCCACCATGCAAACAACCTGTGAGTGGTTCTTTGCAAACCTGAGCTTTGAAGGTGTTTTCGTATCAACTATAAGACCTAATGTAGCACCGTACATTAGCACAGTGTTTCTATAGCAAACAGTTATTTATACTGCTGATGAGGTGCACTGTTTTCATGCAAATGAAGCTTTTGTCTAGTTATGTTAAGAAGGTAGTTGTGTGCTCTCATGGTGATTGTACGGGGTTAATGGATGCAGTACAAACCACACTTACATACAAAGTATATATAGTACATTTATTTCAATACAGTTAAAATACGGTAAAAAATAAAATAAAGTATTTTGGATGGTGGAGATAAACTTTTAGTGGAACACTGGTTATGTTAATTTCCCCTTCACTCTTCAAATCCTGTTTTCTTTTCTTTCTTTATTTAAATCAAACGCCCCTCTCCCTCCGATCCCTCTCACTTCATCCCCTTGTGCTTCTCCCATCTGTATCTCACCGTCTCACCATCCCCTTCTCTCTCTCTATTAGTGAAACATGGGTGTGTCCTGGGATCAGCAGCCAGCCACCGACCCTAATTCTGTCACCATGGAAACTGGGTCAGCTTCATCGTAGCCATGGTAGGGAAATGTGCGTGTTCTCCTGTGACAGGTCTTGTGTGTGTCACTGTGCTCCTGTTTGTTTGAATCGGAGGTAGAACCTGCGTGTCTGTGAGTCAGTGACAGGTTGGTGGCATTCTGGAAATAGTCCGGCCAAAGAGATGAAGAGCAAGTGTGTGAACAGGTTTTTGTATACTTGCTTGATTGTGTGCAAAAAGGTACATATTGTCTTATAATACATGCTGCTGCTGTGGAAGCCAGATGCCACCAGAGGCTGAGGTCACATTAGCAGCTCTGTCATCATCTTTATAGTATTTCGTGGAAGCCACCAAGGAACGTGATACATCATCATGAGCATTTACTCATTCTTCTGTCTCATCATCATACTTACAATATTTTGGATTGCCCAGATATACACAGTTCAAGAACAATGTTTATTTATTTAAATGCTTTCTACCTGGATCATTAACTGGTATTAGGATAATTAGCAGACTAAAACTGATCAAATCTGTCACAGAGTTTTCATTTAGCACTGATCGATTGCTGTTAACTAGGATGAAGAAGCTCACTTCCCTCATATCATCCAGGATAAAGACGTCATACCTCCTGGCACCACTAGGGGCGCTAATGTAGGAAACTTGATTCATGGTTGTATAAGAGGATGGAATTGACTGAATAATATACATTTTTTACTCCACTTTTATCTTTATAAACTGCTTATATGAGATGTTTGAATGGAGAGCACATATGGCCTCTGGTTTATAACAAAACCTTGCAGATGCAGTGAGGTTTGGAGGATCTTACTGCTTCCTCACTGTCTCCATCCTCCCTCCTTCTTCATGCTCGCTTCTCTTTCTCATTACCACAGCTAATTAGGGATCTGTCAGACTACCATGTCCTCTCCTTTTCTCCCGCCTTTCCTCTTATCCCCCCTTCTTCTTTATATGAAGTCAGCGGAGTGGAATCATTGTCCGATTCCAGATGATCGTCATGGTTGCCTTGCTTCCCCACTCCCTGCCTCCCTAAACTTCATCTCTCCCAGTCTGCTCCCTTTTTTTGTCCTGTCATGATTAAGTGGTTCATTGCCCAAGGTGGTACATCCATTGGTCTGCTTAAAGACAGGGTCATTAACACCAGCGAACTCCATCTTCAGAGAGGTGAGTCGTTAGGTGTCTGGAGGCTAGAAAAATGTCACACTGTACTATGCGGCAAAGAGACCCTCAGGCAATGATGTAATATTTAGTTCAGTGCTGATTAATTGTGGACTTTGGTCAGTGTTTTGTACTTATTATTGAATTAGCTTAGAGTTTCATGCAGTGGATCGCTTGCTTGGGACCCATGAAGGTCTAGGATGCACAAGGGAAAGTAGATTAGATACATCAAGAGTTTTGTTTGCTTCATACACACACGTCCAATAAACAAAGAGACTTTACAGAAGGATTCAGTGGCTGCAGCAGAGCAGATTTTCACTCCAAAAGATAAACACAGTTATTCAACAGGGGCTGAGAAAACTAAAGAAGTGTTGCCGTGCTCGTGCAGATTACTTGCACGTTGCTTTAACTGATGATGGAGACGTCTCTTTAATGATCAATGATTCTGACAGAGACAAATACCTGAGGACTTGAATACAAACACGGTAACAAGACAGGTGAGAACACGAGGGCAGACAGGGAGCTGATTGACAGACGAGACACAGGTGACATCAGTAACAAAGGGGCGGGACAACAGACACAGACAGGAAGTGAAACACAGAATCATGAGGAGGCAGCTGAAGTCAAAATAAAGCAGGAAATAAACAAGACATGAGTGGACTACAAAACACATGGACACGAGACAAGAAGCAGAAAAAGGGATCATGACAGATGATTTCACTGCAGAACTTAAGAAACAATAAACACACCCAGTATTTATCTAGTTATGATTATAATCCATCATACAGGGTGAACACCTGTTACATCCATGACACACTCTCATCAGTTTGAATTATTTCCGTATCCATGTCACGTTATTGCTCTTCTTGTTTCGGGTCTGTTTCATGGTGCCCATGTTCGCCTGCCTCCCTGTTTCTCTCCGCGCCATCAGACCAAATGGCAGATGTCGACCCGCGATCACGAGGTCATCTCAAGACATTTCCACAAATCTCATTACATCGCCGCAGACTGAGGAGATGAGAAGTAAAAAAGGGAGAAAGGGTAAATAAGAGACAAGGACAGAGAGACGAAGCAGGCAAGGGTGACGTGATTTACTTCTGTGTAGGATATACAGTTCGAAGGTGAGTGGACACGGAGGAGAACGACTTCGGAGAAGAATAAAGTCAACAGCAGGATGCGGGGGCAAGGAGCAGACCGGACATGTAGAGGGAAAGAACATAAAAAAAACGAGTAAGGGACATATAACAAATATGGATGAGGTGAAGTCAGTGGTTCCATGTCTGAGAATTTGGCCCTGTTGCACCCGTGTCAGTAGGATGACCTTGTAACAATCATTCAAAGGTTTGGCCACTTTGCTATTGGGGACAGTCAGGCCAACACGGTAGGAGGCAGGATTAATAGCACATTATCCCCAAAATTCTGTTCTGGTTTCTATGCAGTGGCTGTCATGATTTAGACTCATTGTTTTGGTTTTTCTGTACATACTAACCTTCCTGTCATTCCAGACTCATCCACTGCACCTACTCTGCATCAGTCATCATGTCTCAGTCACGCACCTGCTCTCCATTCTCCCTGCTGATCCAACTCACCTGGCCGGCCCCGTCCCCATACTACCTTGACCTCCTGCCTAAAGGTAAAGACCCACTGGAGACCAACAAACATCTGTGTGCAGCAGCTTGAGACTGTAAATAAATGACTTACATAACGTACAAGCAACCAACAGATGTAAAACTTCCTAAATAAAAGCATCTGTTATTATTTCCAAACCTCTGATCAGATCGGTGATGTCAGCCGTATCGTTTGTACTCAATAAAGAATCAATGATAGAAAAATCAGGGGTAGAAACTGAAAAGATGGAGGAGCTGAATGATCAGGGGTCAAAGGAAAATGGAGGATGGAGGAAAGAAGAGAAGGTGGGGAATAGCTGCCGGAAGGAGGCGGGCGGAGGAGATGTCCTTTGTGGAGTGTGAAAAGGTCAATTAGACAGTTTACAGGCCGCTATCACACAGAATTACACACAGAATCGCAGACACACACACCGAGACATGAATAGAGGTTTGAATCTCATTACCCGACCTCAGGTTTGCCTCCACCGCCCATCCTCGCTCCCTCCTCGTCCCCCCAACACCCACCACGCATCGTCGCCTTACCCATCAATTGGCATGAATAGATTGTATTAGCTCTTGGGAATACTCTTGAACAGTATGATACAACGTACACACACTGTATCTTCCAGGTCCGCCTTTATTATTCTAGAAATAGTGTAAAATGTTCCTATTTTAACAAATGTTTTGTTTATTTGTGTATAAAAAATGTGCATTTTACTTTTATTGAATTTCAGCGGACACATCATCTTTATGAGAATCGTTTTTGAATCAAGTCCGACATCCAAAAACAAAATCAAAGCAAAATTGCAGTTTCAATAAAATAAGAGGCAAAACTGGAGAGGAGTAAAGTACAACGCAGCAAAGTGAGGAGGTAAATGATAGGATGGTGACGGAGGACGGACGAGATGAAAGAGAGGAGAGAAGGATGAGAGGACGAGGACGGGCTCGATGGGTTGTCTCCCGTGGCAACCCGGTGTTGCTGATGGACACAGAAACTCGTGAATATTCATAGAGGTAAAAAAAGCAGAGGGATTCATACTATATTCATGCCTTTTTTCAATAAAGCATATTTCAATTAGACGGCAAGGATTTTAAATCAATTAATAACTTTTCAATAATACATGTTTGAATTAGAGGGAAGAGAGGTAGAAAGACGGATAGGAGAGAGAGGGGAATTATTTAAAATGAATCTTTTTATGCTCCATGATGAAATCGTTGTCTTCTCATGTTGCTGCGTAATTTCAGACATTCACGCTGCAGCTGATTGTTTTATCTGGTTATCTGAGTCTCAGTGAGAAATGCTCACCTCAGGTTGAAGGACACACACGCAAAATAAATGTGTGTTTCATCGGTCCTGAAGGGTGATGGACGTTTACCTTGTGGGGAAGGTTATGTTGCTCTCAATGAGAGGCCCCGGCTGACCTTGGATGACCAGATCGGAGCAGATTGTCGTCCCCTTTATGCCGTTGGACACAACGTAACGGTTCTCTTTCCCTTAATGACATCAGCACACATATGTGAGTGGACGATGCAGAGAGCTAGTGACGGTGACAGCTAAAGACAGCTCATGCTCCACGCCATGATAACTAGTTTAAAGTTCTGGTTTGAAAATCCTGAATTAGATTAATACAGCTCAAAGGAACACGCTGTCCTTGCTATAGGAGGGCTGGATTAGTAACTGGGAAAACAAACAAATGAAGATTTAATTAAATAATTATTATAGAAAATCTGGCAGCATAACTAAAAGTTTCTGACTTGTAACTTGTGACCGGCCTATTTTCGGGACAAGAGTGTCAGACTAGAGGGACTTGCAAAGACAACGGCTTGATTACACCTCTGGTGATTAAACAAAGAAAAGTCTGACAATCTGCATTTCAACAGTTTGATCCTGAAGCAACGGGACAATTTGGGATGGGGGGTTAAACCATGCACCCTGCAAACTGTTGTTTCTTTGTGAATCTCTGCTGTATTGACTAGTTCTGGCATGTAAAAGAGCCAAAGACAAACGTTTGACCACCAATAATATTTGTTGCTACGTGTAGCAACATCAAATGTATTCCTCTGTTCTGACTGCAGTTGTTTGACTATTTAGTTTTCCACCACAGAAACTCTCTCTCTCTCTCTCTCTCTCTCTCTCTCTCTCTCTCTCTCTCTCTCTCTCTCTCTCTCTCTGCGCGCGGCGGCGCTCTAAAGGACGCGAGGGCACAGGCGCGCGCTCGCCGTCAGACCTCGGCAGTGATTGACAGGCCGCTCCGTCCAATCAGAGAGAGGAATCCACCTTCCACTAGAATCCCAGCCAATCGTCTCGCGAGGGTGGAAGCCTGCATGCAAATGTGTTGGCAAGGGAGACGCACCGGTTCATTCATCTTCTTCCACAGAGAGGCTGAGTTGATAAGAAGGTTATTTTATATGAGGAAGGACCAGTTTGGGACCAAGAGTAGCTGAAACATAAAGAAAGGCTTTTTGTTCCACAGCTGTAAGGAGCATATTCTTTTACAAAGCATCACAAGGTAAGTGGAGGGCATTTTTTTATTTGCAAATGGTCTCTTTCACTTCCATGTTAATGTGTACAACTGTGCCACAACGTTTCCAATAACGTTACTTATCTTACATTCCTGACTAACTGGAGCAACGTGGGTGTAAATCATGGGTGTTATTTCACCGCCTTGTTATCCAAAGGTGAAGTGAACCCTCAACCCTGTCTCTGTTAATGTTACTACAAATGAGGCAGGTCAAGGTTTCAAGTACACTGAGTGGTTAGAGCATCTTGCTCAAGGACACTAAGGGCTGTAGAGACCATTGAACCTGGGACCACAGTTCCCTGTTGGAAAGAGACGAGGCACACCGGTGACCGTATTTACATTCATGGCAGCAGACATGATCTCGCATGTGCTGTGGTCTAGTATGTATCACACGTACATTTCTGCACACATTTGGGGGGGATTAAACCGACATGAACGTTGTGCTTCTGCATTGATCTGAAAATGCAGCCGGGGAAGCCGGTGCTAGAATGCCCTTCATGCTGTGGAAGCAATTAATGGTTGAATGAAATCAGGCTACCTGTGTCGCACCAGTGAAACTGGACTCCAACTGTGCTTTTCACATAAAGCGCATGATTCGATCATATTGATCAAATTGAACAAAACAATGTGCATGTTTGCTGACAGAATGCACACATGACTACACTTATAGAATGCATGCAGCTTCGGATGCCCTCTGAATGGTCTCATTTAGTTGAAGAGTTTGCAAAAGAAGCCTGTAGCTGCAACTCTCACTGTTAGTTTACCTGTGTGAGTAAAGACAGAGAGGTGAATACATACTACTAGCTGGACAAGTGATTTAGTTATATTTCCTTAATCCAGTCGTCTCTGGATGACAGCAGCACCTGCACAATCAAACGGAGCAACTTTGACCTGTGCTGCATGTGTGGCCTTCATGCAGCTGTGCATTAACGGGTCGTACCACATGAGTAATTACACCGGAGTAATTTATGTGTGGGTTTTTATTTCAGTGCGTCGCTGGGTCGATATGTGATGTGGCGTTCATTGATTGGGTTCATGTAAAGTACAAAGCAGCTGTTCCACTAACAAATGCACACACAAATATTACAGGCACATTAATGACAAGCGGCTTGTCAAAGTGACGACTCTGTTTGATTCTCCAACATTGGCAGCCGGCGTTAAACTGCACAGGAGCAGCAGGTCTTCAGTTCTCAGAGCTGATGGATAAACTTAGTTTCACAATCTGATCTCCATTGTGTTTTAAGCCAAGTCCTCGTCTTATGATAAAGTCTGTTGATCAAATTCAATTCCAACAACATACAGCCTATTCTGTTATTGATATTATAAATCCACACATGTCTGGAGTTGTTACTGTAACGGACTGCAGCCCACTTTACTGCTCCCCAGTGCAGTGTTTTACTTCTCAAGAGTCAGCCTGTCTCCAGTAGTGCTGTCCTGCAAGGAAGCTGATACAATCACAATATAATATCCTCTGATATTTATCTTTTTATAGTACTTTTAAACGCCTGATCTTAGATGATACATTGCAGCAGTGTACAAATACTGCATGTATTTGACGTTGACCTTCTGTAAAACAGTATGCAATCGGTCTCTCAGGTAATCTCAGTCAACAGTCACAAACGTCGGTTACAAAGAGTACTCGTGTAAATGAACCCTTTACCTTTGTTTATACTTGCTGGGTGATCATTTACACCTAAGTGTTTTCTTATTGTCTCACTGAGACTTTACATGTCAGGAGCAATATGTTTCAATCACATGCAGGATTTCGGTGTCTCTGTTTGTCAGATGACGGATCGGCGAGTTATTTCCTGCAGGCGCGTTAGTTTCGGTCTGTGCGACGATGCTAGTAGTTCCCTTTTGTTTACAACGGGCAGTGGAAAGACACTGTAGTGACGTATAACAGCTGACTGACGTATAGCTGCACAGGAAAGCACATGATTATTGCAACTTCCTCCTCTCTGGAAATATCTATTGATCCATATCCTATATGGTGCAACGACAGCTTGGAATAGCATGTTGCGCTACATTTTCCTGCCTGGTTGAGCGTGTACCATTTTTTTTTCTGGCCTCCTCATTCTCCCTTTTTTCCTGTTAGCAGCAATAGATGAATGATGCTATGACACCCTGAGCCCCATCGCGTTCCTTCTACACCTGTCTTTCCGTCCCTTCGCATCACTCTCGTTCGTCCTAAGCATGTGTCCAGGTGTACAATCTGTCGCATGCATCACCGGGTCATTGTGCTTCCGTTAGTGTGTGTGTGTCTGTTTGTTGGGGGCAGCTCGCATGAGTGGCCGCTGTTGTGTGTCTCCTGACTTATTGATTCATTCTTTCCTGTCACATGCTTTATTACACAGGGAGACAGATGTTGGAATATAGAGACGGGCATGTGTGTGTGTGTGTGTGCATACACTCCCATCGACACACACACCGCCAGCCCACGCGAGCTCTGATAGCGGTTGAGCAACAACGAGGGAATGTTGAGTGAAGGATTTGGCGTCACTAGCGGGTAACTAATGTCTGCACAGATACTGTGTAGTACCATAGAAAGGTAACAGCAGAGAAAAAGAACAGGAAAAAAGAGTTTATTATGTCTAATATTGGGTCATTTATCCTTTCGCCTTATACATCATACTTCACAGTGGCAGCGTGAAGTCACAGTCCAGAGACATGCAGGTGTGGTGAACCACTGGACGGGCGATGTGGATATAATTAGCATATGACGTCTCCAGTGAAACGTCGGGATGAATGATGACATCTGGATGGAGGCGTAACGCTGCTCCTAATTGTTAATCAATTAGAATGAGGTTGTCTAATCCCACTATAGGGTGACCGCAGCTTCAGGATGAACTGAGAATAGCTTTACACTCTTAGGAGACCAGAAAGACTTTCTGCATGATTGAAGCAGTTGTGACGACGTCGGTTTACAAAGATTGACCTCCGTGATCTCCCTGTGCAACGGTGTATATTTTCCCCTTTTTAAAGGTTAAACGGTTATTGATTTCCGGGAGACAGAAAGAAGAAGAATTGTTAGTTTATAGATTACACCGGTGTTTTCCTCTGATTTGAACCTGTCCTCCCTGAAGCGGTGCACGACTCCTGATCGTGTCCTTGACCAGCATGCTGGTTCGGGACTCTGACAGGAGTATTAACCTCTCAGCATGTCTGAAATGAAGCGGTGCATCCTGAGAAGATCTCACGCAGACACGGGACAGACACGCGAACACACCTGCTCCAACCCAGGTCCTTCCTGCTGTGAAAGACTAGCGTATCAGACATATTCATCAGGAGCCGGACGAGCCGTCACCACAGATCCTTCGGTTCATAGGTTCACAGTTGACTCAGGTCGCCGCATTCAGCATTAGCTTCTCTGTCGGCCAGGTTATGAGATGCAGTCAGCTGCAGCAGCTTTAGTGTGACATATTACTGCCCTGATCTACGTCTGACGGCTCTAATGGTGAGACACGGGTTACACACACAGCGTTGAATTACATATCATTCAGTTGACTTCAACAGCACGGATAAACATGAATCTGTAGGTTATAACATGGATTTACTACCTGCTTTGTTTTAGTACACACTCAGAATTCAAGGATGGTGATGAGAGGATGTCTCAGTAGAAGAACAGCATCACAATACAACACTGTTCTTCCACTGCTTTCAACACACGGAACAATAATGTGTGTGTGCTCATATTTGTTCTTGAAACTATTTTTATCTGGTGGTAACACACCTGAGCCTTACAACCTAACAACAAGGGCTTATGTAATATGTAGTTAAGGGTGCGCGTGCGTGTGTGTGTGTGCCGCTTGCATCTTTCCACTTCGGCCTGAGTTTAAAGGTGTCGCCGGAATATTATTAGCCGCAGTTTAAACTGGCCGTGCAGGGGAAAGACTCGCTGAGAATTACAGCGGCAGTCAGACATGAGTCACCCGGACTTCTGTGAGTGTGTAACAACTGTAGCAACAAATAAAAAGGCTCAGGTCAATAAATTATGTTATAGAGATATCAGAGATTAAAAGGTTAGCCGAGGGACTGACACACACACACACACACACTGACACACACACACACACACAAGCGTTTTGTCCCCCGTGTTTCTCCTCAGGCTCGACACACAGCCTGGTCTTAAATTAGAGTTTCAACTGCACTGAGGTGAGCTGCGTTTCTATAGCGATGCTTCCTCTCTGTGTTCCAGTCCCCGGAGAGATTTATGCAGATTAGAAAAATATGGAGATTATCCTAATAGGAAACAACACCTCAGCACTGATATATTATGTAAGTACATAACCCCCCCACAATGAAGGCGGTTCACGAGTATCAATACTATCTTAACTTATTTTAACAGAAGCATCGGATAAATCACACTTTGATTTTATGATATGGCCACGTAGGACTGGGAGATATTATCAGAACTATACATTATATACAGTATATACAATTCTCCTTTTCAAATAAGCAATCTTCATCCAAAAGACAACCGCCAAAGTACAGTACAATTAAGGGTTAAGTATACATTGCCTGCAACCTGCATGTGACTAACATTAGCATAAGCTAAGCTAAGATAGTCCATCACTTCTGAAACACACACAGCTCTTTAAAGGTAGACGGACCGGTTTGGTTTGTTTCATGTTCCATGTGTCATCCAGTTGACGAAGATCATGCGTGACTTGTTCGGCACTCGGTGCGCTGGACCAAATAAAACCTGAAAATAGTCTCCCTAATCCTGAGATGTACGAATGATCAATCGTTCAATCCACTCAGACTTCGACCTTCGGCAGCCGTGTCATTCCTGACGTCTTCACCGGGAACGTAGCGAGCGACAACAGAAAGACATCAACGCTGATTTCACGCATTGGTTCATTGGATTCTATTTGCGCGACAACAATTGAGGCCAAGGGGAGTCCGAAGCCGTTGTGCTAATAGCCACAGCGGGAGACCCGATCGATCAATACAGACACCGTCAATAAGTGCAGAGCATAAACATAAACAGTTTGTCGGGATCAGACTTCACTGAGAGGACGAGAAGACAACAAATGGACCCCGAGCACTGATACCTGATTTAAAAAGAGCATCTTCTCGCCTGTATTTACTTCTTTGATTCAACCCAGGAATCAGACACATATATTATCAGGCTGGTCCGAGGCCCAGTTGGCGGCGAGGCTGTCGGCACTGGCAGAGAGCATCGTCCCCTGCTGCATCGCTTCTTGGCAGGGACAATGTTGCCAAGACAACACATGGTATTATTTCAGTTTTGAAGCTGCCCTAAAGACCATTCAGGGTTCTATCACTCAAACGTGAACAGAGGCTGCTGGTCCACCTGCTGGAAAATATCTCCATCTCCCATGTACACACACACACACACACACACACATGTACACACCGACTCTGACGTTTGACTGGTATCCTATTGATTGTTCCCCTATTGCTGCTGCAGTCCATTGTACTTTTTCCACTCACAGGAAAGGTTACTGCCGCTGCCAGCGCACACACACATGCACCAACACACACAGGAACTAACCACTGTATAGGAGGTCCGGTTTGCCGTCTTTCCAACTCAATTACAGTGTTTGCCAGTTAATCATTTTCAGTCCCCGGGACACCGACACATGTTCCCCCTCCGGGCTACACTCACTTCAAGGCAGAGTGCTCGAGCCACATCGTAATGACGAGAGACTTCGACTTCCTCTTACATCAGCTGTCCATAACAAATCTTATTCTTCTGTCAAAACATCCAACACCATGTGCTTTAGTCCTGCTGCACGCTGTGACCTGGTTATTGAGTTAAACTGATTCAATTCAGAATGTATCATCAATAAATGTCTTTATTTTTCACTTAGAACTATTTATTTGTGGATCCACTAACCCGGTTTATCAGCTAAACGTTCTTAATGTATATATTTGGAGCGCATTCAGAGAGGGCGGACCTTCGTCGAGGCCGACGGCCGACCGTTACATAAGACAACTAAAACATTCCATATGGACTGAATGTCCAGGACGGACGCAGCGGACGTGTCTCTCCTCTGACATCTGACATTGTTACTGTTGACCTCTGTGGATTGATTTCTGGAGATCATTTCATTGTTGGGTGTTTTCACTAAGTTTCAAGTATTCTAAAAAAACCTGTGATGCTCAGCTGTCGTACTTCTGGAAAAAGAACTTTGATTAAAGATGATTAAGGTCTCAGTGTTTGTTTGGATCTGGATGTGGAGGGTCAGTTTGAGGAGGGTCCTGCAGTGTCGGGTCCCACAGGTCTGATCTTGGTGTTGATCAGGTTCAGGTGGTCTTGACTCCAACACCAGAGAGGGTTGATACAAGTTGCAGAACTTGCAGTGTGCTGAGGACGCCGTCATTCCTCGACAAGGCTGACAGAGAAAATATGTTTTCCTGGAAAGTAACGGCAGCTGCTGAACTCTGTTTAAGGTCTCACTTAGCTGCTGTGATGCCGTGTACATATTACAATGTGCTAACTGGAAGAGATTAAAATAACAATGTTTAGCCGATCCGAGCCTGTTGGAGGAACCATTGAGGTGTCACTCACAAGATGAAAGGTTTATTACTGCTGACTCTCACATGCAAACATGTTTAACTAGCTTCTCCAATCTGCTGGATCGCTGTGACGCTGTGCTAACACACACACAGTGACACACACACACACACACACACAGAGTCACCCACACATTAGACACTGTGTTTACTATCAGCCTGACAGCTGGACTGAGCATGCGTTACGGCCCCTTCAGACTCAATAAGATACACGTCTTCTTCTATTGAACGGCTTGTTAGCAGAATTAAGACTAATCCGCCTGCCGTCTCGGATCTTTCCTCGTCCTTCTATCTTCATCGTGTTTGTCTCCTCGCTCTCTTTCTCCTCTCTCATCATTTCCATGTCAGTGTCAGAGTGTTTATACATGTAAGAATGTCTGTTTATGATGGAAGTATGTGCCTCTGTGTGTGTGTGTGTGTGTGTGTGTGTGTGTGTGTGTGTGCGCTGCGGCCACGTGTTGACGTGAACCGACTGCCAAAGACGTCATCGACCATCACGGAGGACGCTGCCAGCTGATTGATCCCGATTGTGGGATGTGCAGAGCCGGCGCTCTCGGCTGTATATTTTGGGAGAATCTAATTGATTCTCTGTTAAACTATCAATGGTTTTCAAACTGAATGAAACATTTTTGAATCAAAGCTGACGATTTTTTTTTCAAATCTGTGAAAAGAGGCAGCAATTAAAGCATCGCTTGACAGTAATTTCAGGGTTGGAAACCAGGTTGTTCAAATGGTTGAGGTGTGTGTGTGTGCGTGCGTGCGTGTGTGTTCCCAGAGACCGAGCATTAAGAAGCGACTCAATATAATGGTATTCCAGTCAAACTGGCAGTCGGCTGTAGGTGTAGACTGTTAATAGAATTTACACTGAACAAAGCTTCCTTGACAAACTCTCCGCCGTGCACTCGCTAAACTTCAAAATGACTTATGGGACACGTCTGTCTAACGTATACGTGCAGAATCGCGAAAGTACTGAGTGGCGACGACACACTGGATGTGGCATGAGACAGAACATGTCATTATGGGCCTGAATGTTCTGTTTGACAGTTGTGGACTCTCCACCCGTCCTCGTCTGCCCCGTCTCGTCTCGTCTCGGCCCTGCAGTCTGTAGCTCTCTTGGTTCGCTGTCCACTCTGATACAGTGGTGGAGTCACACTCATTTTATGCAGAGCAGCACCCCCACAGGCTGTAGAGGACGAACGGGCTTTCTAGCAGAACTATACCGTGGCATTCTAATTTCTGCAGGAGGATTTGTATCCTGGTTGAAAGGAGAACTGGATGCTGCGTTTAAAGACGGGGTCTCACTGCATGTGCAAACCCTGCAGATGTCTTTCCCGTGTTTTCTCATGCGTCCATGTGTTTGGTTAGAGAACCTCTGTAGTTGTGCTGTTGGAACATGCACACCAGAGACAGGTCGACCAGACGGCTCTGTTTTTAGAAACAAAATAAAATAAAGCAGGAAACCAAAACCAAGAACTTAAAGCTGCTAGATGCTGCAGACGTATTCTACAATAGGTTTCTGCTTCTGTAACATTTGCCTTCAGACTGCATCTGGATCCAGGATGACAATAAACTAATAAACTAATAAAAAGATTTTCCTATTTTGCCTGCGTGAGCAATGTTTCTTTTGATTCCTCCATAAGTTTGGATGTGTTTGCTCGCCTGGATCGTCGCGTCTCTCATTGTCTTCCACAGGAAACTCTATTATCTGCTACATTTGCCGGCCTAACAGAGGGATCAAATCTCATCCGTCTCTGTTGGAGGCGTAACGTTACACCTCTGTGGACCTTGTGTGTGTGTGTGTGTGTGTGTGCGCGCGCCCAGGAGGGTACAAGCATGCATGTCTTAGTTGATGCAGTCAGTTATTTACAGAGGTTCCTGAGTCGACGCTGTCAATCATTCAGGGAGAGTTAAACTCTCCCCCGGACGTCTGAAGCTGGCGACGCGACACCGAGGGCCCTACAGGTGTAAGACGGAGGGAGAGGAGGGATATTTTTGGACCTGATACTTCAATTTAATGGCGGTCCGTCCAAACCGACCTTGTCTGTCTTAGAGGAAAACGGTGTTCGAGGAGTTTCTGCCCCAACATGAATCCCCTTAAGTGATTCTTCTCCACACTGCTGCTCTTAAAGTCCGTCTGGGTTCATCCGGCCAACACTCAACCATGTGAAACTGAGTGCGTATGAGTATGCATGTGCTTGTGTCCGTGCAAAGACAAGCGATTGTTTCATGGATCCCGATCAGAGCGTTTTACAATATATTAGTATATATTGATATTAGAATATCAGCTGATCGGCATGGAGCCCGTGCAGATAGTGTCACCACCCTGGAACATTAACACTTGATCTCCTCTCCTGACACATGTTCTGTTATAAGAGGCTCAAACAGTTGTAGCAGGACGGCTGTGAACACATGAGGATTTAGCGGGTGTTGACTCTGTGAACGCACCTGCTGACATCTATTTCAGAGGTTTTCTTTCTGAACGCTGCCCTTTCTTTTGTCTGTGAGAGGAAAAATATTCATTTTCTACTTGTTTCAGCCTGATAAGATCACTGGTGACCTTTTCAAAGCATGTTAATGCTCGGACGGCCTGTCTCCTATTGATATCCTTTTATTGCTCCTTCCTAGCATCGTCCCTCCGAGCCCCCCGGCTCTCCCACAGCGCCTCTCACAAGTCACAGGAGCACAAAATCCAAAATATTCCTGCAGCCTGCCGTGACTTCAGGGTTTATTACCTCCTTCTCCATGACTCACTCGCACATAAAGCACGGCGGGGCACTATTATAGCGACTAAACAGTTAACTCTCGCCGCAATTTAGAGGAGGATTTGTGGCCGCTTGGCTCAGATGCTTCGGCTGTGTCCTGGTGTCAAAGTGTGAAAGCTGTCAGACAGGCTGTGAGTCATGGATGGCGTCATGAAGGCGCTGCGGTGCTCAGCCATGCGAGTGTTAGTGGTGAGGTTACCGTCTGATGAGTCTGGGTCACTTTTATGGGCAAAACAGCAGGAACATACATCATTGTTTCACACAAGGGGATCGGGGTGATTCAGGTCATTATCGAAACACTGATGTCTTTTGCGATGTAACTCTTGAATTTGAAGTGGTTCGTTTTCCATTTGGATTCTACCGGAAAAAGATATTTTTTGCTGCAAGCGTGTTCTCTGACATCTGGAGAAGAGGATGTTGTTGCAGCTCCTGTGTTTGATTATTGCAGCAATGATATTATCTTTGATTAACTGTGCAGCTGCAATCACAGTGTCAGATTATGTTATGCATGCATATATACTGTAAGTCTATTTAGATCCATCAGCTACCACTATTTTAAGTGTAATAAAATATTTACAGGACTTAATGACTTGGTAAGTTTAAATGAATTGTACATTCTGAGTGGCTGCAGCTTCCCTCTGTGTGCTCCAGTGTGCAGGTAACTATCTGTTTGCACCCGTTCTTCTGTGCTACCTCAACACCTCGGGGCCGTTACTGCTGCTGCTGTCTATGTCTGGCAACCTCCTCACCTGTGTGTTGACCCTGCGTATCTCTCTGTGTGTGTCTTCCCCCAAAGAGAGGTGAAGCGTCATGGGGAAACACAACAGTAAACTGGCACCGGAGGTCCTGGACGACCTGACCAAGAACACCGAGTTCAACGAGGCGGAGCTGAAGCAGTGGTACAAAGGCTTCCTGAAAGACTGTCCCTCCGGCATCCTCAACCTGGAGGAGTTCCAGCAGCTCTATGTGAAGGTGAGCTGGGGGTCAGGACAGCGGCAGGAAGGGATGCCCAAAGGTTAAATATTCCTTTGTGTGTCTTACATAAAAAGAAAGTTGTCCCTTGAATGACTCAGTCTGAACTTTATCAGGTTGTTGTGAGGAAAGCTTATGTTACTGCGGCTGACTAATCGTCCTATATTTGGAGCACCGGGAGGAGGCGGGGCCTTTGATATTGTCACATTCATTTACTGCTTGGAACTCCCCCGGACCGTTTAAGAGTTTTGAGACCGCACGGTGCCAGAGAGAGAGAGGCTGACTGATTTATTTAGAGACTATTTTTAAATCTGCTCTTTTCCTCCCATTCAGTTCAGATCTCCAAAGAATAACTGGCATTTTGCAAAATTGCATTGTGAAACCGGCACTTTAGTTTCAGATCACAGTACCAGTCGGAAGCTTTATGATTTGTGTGATGATCTGTATTTGGACTCTGGTTTACTTGTTCCAGTTCTTCCCGTACGGTGACGCCTCCAAGTTCGCCCAGCACGCGTTTCGGACGTTTGACAAGAACGGCGACGGGACCATCGACTTCAGGGAGTTCATCTGCGCCCTGTCCATCACCTCCAGGGGAAGCTTCGAGCAGAAACTCAACTGGGCCTTCAACATGTACGATCTGGACGGGGACGGCAAGATCACACGCATGGAGATGCTGGAGATCATCGAGGTGGGTTCTGTGAGGATGAGGTGTGCGTCAATTCAGAAAACGTCGTTTGAATACATGAAATCTGAAATTTAAAACATGTCCTTTCCCCTCCGCAGGCCATCTACAAGATGGTCGGCACCGTGATCATGATGCGTATGAACGAAGACGGGTTGACCCCTCAGCAGCGCGTGGACAAGATCTTCTCCAAGATGGACAAAGACCACAACGATGAGATCAGCCTGGAGGAGTTTAAAGAGGCCGCCAAGTCCGACCCCTCCATCGTCTTACTGCTGCAGTGTGACATGCAGAAGTAGAGAGCGATGGAGATACAGAGGGAGGGAGGGGAAGGACGGGTACAACTGAAACAAGAGAAGGGAGGAGGAGGAGGAGGAGGAGGAGAGAGGAACGGGGATGGAGGGAGGGATTGTTTTATGGGGAGGAGAAGGAGGAGAGAGGCAGAGAAGCTGGTGATTATTGGAATTGAGCCATGTTTGGCACGCAGTGTCGCCCTGACTGATTCCATTCGTTTCTTCCCTGTTCAAATCTCTGCAGTACATTCCTGCAACGATTCTACGTCAGTGTAGCTGGTTGTCTTGTATGAATCCACAGTGGTAATCCCACCCGCTGCTTTGGACACGGACCGAAAATACATAGCGGAAATAGGTGTCAGAAGTGTCACTCACACGAGTGCGCAGTCTGCAGCCGTCAACTCCCCACCCACTTACACAGAGCACATCCAATACATTACAGCAAGGTGTCCCCGTGATTTACGTACGAGGCGGGCGGGTGATGAATGTCTCAGACAGCGGCGTGGTGGAGCATAATGATTCACCGGCTCCCAGCTGTGCTTACAAATTTCCACACGAGCTAACAAAATCAATATCTTATCAAACGATCGGATGAGTTAATTAAAAGCACATGAGATTAAGTCCTCCACATAATGCAATGAGGGCAATCACCAGCAGGTGAGAGGAAGCCCTGCGTGACCGTCCTTGTGTAATATTTACATGGTTCAGCAGCCTGAAGTAACACACAGATTATACTAATATTACAACACAATGATAACAAGGTAACACATCTCTACAGCAGCTCAGATATTATTTAAGCTCCTGTTTGTCCAACTTTGTGAGCCTAATGTTTGATTATATTGTCTACCAGCATGAACCCATGTACTGTTATTGTTAGATTAATTAGGGTATTAGTATCTCCCAGTATTATTTTTTTCCTATATAATTCCTTCCACTAGGGGGTGCCAAAGTTGAACGTTATAAAATCATGTTTTTTATATTTTAGAGACGATGCCTTTGTAGTTAAAGACTCCTTATGATCATTAGGATTTTATTTTAAAACAGGAACTTTGTATTTACATTAACAGGTTGAATTTAAAGTTTTTTCCATCATATGTTTCTTATATTATAGGCTGATTATTAAGGTCAGAGAGATTATAAATCAACAGCTTATATTGACTTTAAAACGATGGTTGAAAGTAGAAAAGATACAGACGTACGTCTGTGGTGTGATGTGAGATCGGCGGTTTGAGCAGCAGCAGGAGCCACTAGAACATTGAGCAGTGGGGATAATCAGCGGCGTAATTACAGGCTGTGTGACTGAAACAATATTACTTGGAGGGGGCAAATGTGCCTCCGTGACTCACTTGCTGTTTCACATGAAATAGCCGTCTTGCCGCAATATTCTGCCGCCGTCCTCCTCTCTCCCCCCGTTTTGTCTTCTTCCTCCCTTAAATGTCAGCGAGGAAGCGCTTTGATAAGAGGTGGAGGGAGAGGAACTTTGCTGAACTCAGCTCAGATCTAAAAAATCAATGTTAAAGCAAAAGGTTGAAAAGGGAGCCCAGGTGGTGTGTGTGTGTGTGTGTGTGTGTGTGCGTATGATAACCCTTTTGTGAATTGAAAGCAGGTAACTGGCTAGTTGAATGTATAAATTAGAATAA
>CAAKHC010020022.1:11556-21637 GCA_901007825.1 Macroramphosus scolopax
CCCAAACACACACACACAGCCCCCGCCCCCAAACACACACATCACAACAATTACTCATGACTGAAACCAGCCTGTTGACCGAAATGGCAGAAGGAGACACACCTAGTTGAAGGTGTACGTTTTCCTGATTATGCAACACTTGCTCCACAACTACTACTCACATGGCTGCAAAATTACGTTAATAAGAAACGGCATGGTTTTGATTGACATAGGTCGAACCACTAATCAATGTATTTCTAATATACTGTTCTGATCTCAAGTTGCTACCTGCAACCTGAACACACCATTTGATTCCAACACAATATTACTAAACGAAAAAAAAGTTGTAATATTTATAGGCAACCCATCCTGTATCGTGAGATGAATGGCGACGTAATAAAATCATTCCAGTAATAATAATAATGGAGAAATGTATAAGCACAATGCATAACGTTGACGTTACTACAAGTTATGACATAACTATAAGTTACATTGGTAAAGTTCGTTAACGTAACCACCGTCGATATGTTGAGGTGGAATGTTTGGGTGCAGGTGAAACACTTGAAGAAAGTTAAAGACGTAACGTTAGCCACACAACATAGCACTGGTAGGTATGAATATGTAAGTTAGTGGATGCGCTTATATGGATACCAAACTAAGGTTAACCTTTTTTCAGAGATTTGCAAACTTACGTTGGCATATATGCAAGGAAACACAAGGCTAGTCAGCTAGCCAGTGTGCGCTAAATTATTTCAGCTAGCTTGAGTTGGAATCGTTCAGGTGCTGGAAAAGAAAACAGGTGGCTAAGAGGAACATGGTAGTTCCGTTGTTAGTCAACGGACTCTTAAACCAACACCTGTGGTAACCAGCTCTAATGAAGTGCGGCCCACCTCCCGACCCACCTGATTCAAAACGGCCGTTGTTCAACTGATGTCCCCAGTTTATCGTTACAGCTGCTGGGTATATTTCCTCCTTGGGCCAGTGTGTAGTGTTTGTTGGCTAGGAGCTCTCCCCGCCCTTAAAGTAATTGGAAACGTTACCAGACAGCAAGCGAATGCTCCAAGATTCCAGGCGACAGAGTATCTCCCGAGGAAATATCAAGTCTGAGGACTGGTGAGGAACTAGAGCTGGGTATGCTGCTCTTTCTTTCTACCGCTGTGGTGGAAGCCTCGGAGTTTCCTGTTGGGCTCACTACACTGCTTGAGATCAGTCCGATTGTAGCCTTACGCTGCTTTCAAGTGCGCCTCGGAGTTTAAAGCTGTACTCACTCCACTGCTTGAGATCAGTATGAGTGTAGCCTTACGCTGCTTTCAAGTGCACCTCGGAAAGTCCTAAACATAGACAAAGTTCCCCACAGGATTGTCCACTCAATCACATCATGCCATAAAATATTAAGCGATAATACCAAACAATAATAAAAATTTAGGTTTAATAGCCGTTATAAGCTTGTCTACTCGGATGTTGCCTATGTGGTTAATAAATATTGAAAGTGAAAAAGTATGAAGTGGTTCATTTTCTGTTGCAGGTCAAATGAAAATGCCTGTTTCATGAAAAAGCTACGACCAATTAAATATGTTCTCAATAGAAAAACTAGAGAAATATATAAGTACAACAGCAACAACAAAAAAGACAATAATTTGATCAGAAAAAAGAACCAACTGGAGCTGTTTTATTTTAATAATCACATTTTCAAAAGCTTGTTCCAATCTCTGAGCTTGCACTGTAAAAATAAAATGTACTCAATGAATCACTGGCCAATGTCTGCTTTTTTCCATATCATGTTTCCTCATATCAGACCCATTTTACCAGCCTTGACAACATGTGGCTTGTATTGTTTGGGGGCGGGGAAGTACAAAACTGGACTCACAACAGTGCAAGATACAGTGACAAGACTTTGAATGGAGTTGAGATCAAATTAAAGGCGGAGTTCGAAAATGTGTGTCTTACAAGCAAAGGCAGAAGAAGGAGCGGTTGGACAGTAGAGAAGGGGCCAATGCACCCACTCTACGCCCTTAGTCAACATTTGATTTAATATACAAAAATCTACAGGAGTGTAGAGACAAAATGAATATCGAGTTCAACAATTTCTGTGTTTTCCGACACAGGAGAACTCATATGATAATGTATAATGACTTCTACTTATGCAATCATTTAAAATGAGTACTCACATAATATTTGTTTATCAATTCAAGAAATCCCTTCACATTATAGATATTTGCAATTTATAGAAAAAATGATAAGGGTTGAAGGAAAATACAATTTTGTTTTTACTTTTGAAATATGCCAAACAGCATTATTCATTCAAATTTAGATAAGAAATGTATTCTATATCTTCCCAGTCTATTGAAGTCTTATAAACAGTTGGTACATGTAACCAGATGATAATATATTACATAAAGGTGCTATATGCATCTTTATGTAATATATAAGTTATTAATTTATAACATTTGGTTCCTCAAGAGGTGATAGTGAGTTACTTTAGCATGAAGGAGCCACGGCTCTGCTCTGAAGTCTCTCCCAGGCCCGCCAATCTATGGAGGAAATCATCTCGGATACTTGTATTCACAAACTCATTCTCTCTGTCACTGAGCAGGTCACAACACTTGGCCGCCTCCTTGGTAACACCTCCGTGCAGTTATTTTGCACCAAAGAGACCAGGCTCCCATCCACATTAATTTGGAGTAAGCCACAGCTGTGCAAAGCTTCATAATACCAGTATGTGATAATACATTTATTCTTGAAGAGAAAGATTATAGCCCTCTATTGCCTATTGAAATATTGGGGATGCATTTGCTCCACGTAGGCCATTGCATAGGCACCTATGCCCCTATGGGTTTGGAGTATGAAGCCCTGCTATTAGCAAACCTACATATACAAAGCTATAGAATGTGAGCAAAATGGTCGTATATGCAACTATTTTTATGTCTGAGAGTTAAAAATGTACGAGGTCACATACGTATGATTCGCCCAATCTGCCAATGCGTTAAGTCTGACAACAATACATATTAGATGATAGCGCATGTTTCTAAAGTGTGGGGGTCAGTTGCAGATTACTTTAAAACGTTTAATGAGGAAAGAAGAGAAAACAACAGCAGCAGCTAACGAGGTCAGATGTTACTGAACTTACCGACTGAAGCCGGACAAACACATCTAGTTAGGCTGCCGCTGAACACAGTTACAACTAACTAATAGTAAGTTTGAAATCATACAAAAATTGATCAAAAATAGAAATAAAAACAATATACAATTAATAAACCCTGAGTAAAATTATAGAGTAATAATAATATGGAAATAAAAGAGTGCATGTCAGAAAATGAGAAACTAAAACCAGAAAAAGTGATCACAGAAAAGCAGTTTGGATCCATTTCAAGGTACAAGAATGATCAAAAGTTCATTACATTTAGCCTCTCAAAGTATACAGGCCCTCATCAATAATTATCTATAGGTTATCACTGAATACTGAGCACATAAATGATCATACATATCCAGCTTTTCTTTTAATTTGTAATTCAGGTATCGAGTGGGGTATTGTTTGATCTTCATTGATGATCAGAGGTTGCTCCTGAGCCCAGACTTGGCTCGGCTCAGATCTATCCAGCTGTTAATTTGGTACAAAATTAAAAACAAGCCATCCCACAATCACGCCCATATTAGGATTTTAATGTTTACATGCTAAACTAGGATATGCAAATTAAGACATCTTTTGATTAACATGAATGGTCGTTGATTAATGATGTGTTTTACCAAAAAGTGGTGAAGTGGTAAACTTACTCCAGAGCCACTTATATCACCTTTAAACATTTCGTAATCAAGTAACAATGAAACTATGTTGAAGGCACATTGAAAGAAGGATTTTCAATCTCCCCAGTCAGTCAGCATAGAATTCAGATTTTAACAGTAAGACTTGGAGAACAATCAAAGAATAATATGGATCATAAGGAATGAATATGGTCATGTAGCAGAGAGGCTACATGTCAGATGGACTGAGGGCCCGAGCTCCCTCTGATGGAGTTGTGATGTAAAAAGTTGCAGTTCCACTGTATCGATTCTGTTGGGAAAGAAAACAACAAACACACACATGGATGATGAGTGCAATGAAATGAAACATTTAGTCAAATACAAATCTCAGTTTATCACTGCAGTTACATTTGAGCAAACTGATGTTCCTTTTGTTTAAGTAAAAATACACTTGAAAAGGAGGCCGTCCCTCCAGATAGGCTGCTCATGATCATCACAGCCCTCACAACTGGAGGAAGGAAGTTCAAACCAGACCAAAAGGAAGCTCCGCTGGGTGAAGACACTAATTCTCATCTGACAAGACATCTTTTCCTTCAACAGACTTCCTGTACTACTACCTCTTCTTTTGTTCCCGTATCCTAAAATTATACTCTGTCCATAACTCCAACCCTCTATAGAACACTGAAAGGACAAATGCATAAAGCCCCAAAAGACGACTATGATTTCTGTGAATAAAACAGTTTGTGTGTTGTAGGTATGATCTTCATGTGTCTAAAGGGAACAAAACCTTGATTACCAATCAGTAAAGCTTTTCTTTTTTGTTTCTCAATTTTTATGTTTGAACTACAGAAGTGACAAAGTAGATCTTTAAAACGCTGTCAATTGGCCTTTTTCCATGCAAAGCCCTGACTCGGCTCGGCTTTGGATCTCCATGACAACAGGACGACCCTCTTGAAGGTGTCTTTAAACTGATGAAGCTCATGAGCTGTGGTCGGAGGAGTGGCCGTAAACGGTGGATAAACATTGCGAATTCTTCAAAATAAAAGTTCCCATTTATTTTCACCCAAGCAACAAAATCAGGTAAACTAGGGTTTCCATGTGGAGCTGAAAGTCAAACCTCTGTATTTGTTGACTTGGGACTTTTCTTTAATGTGTCACCT
This sequence comes from Macroramphosus scolopax, assembly GCA_901007825.1. NCBI lineage: Eukaryota > Metazoa > Chordata > Actinopteri > Syngnathiformes > Centriscidae > Macroramphosus > Macroramphosus scolopax. The sequence goes on from CAAKHC010020022.1 coordinate 16,434, forward strand.
GTGTGTAGAGTATAAACCATTGATTTGAGTCCTGTGTGAATGGAGCTGTAGGTTCATTCAGGCATGTGTGACTCACACCTACGTTTGATTAAGATAATACAGTCGACACACAGTTGGTGATGTCTTACATCATTGTCCCCAATGAACCCAGGTTACATAGTGAAGAAGCGTTTGGGGTCGAATGATTGAGAATCCCTTATCTCTCTTTCAGGTTAGTGAGCCATTAAATGAACTTTGAAGCTGTTATTTTAAGGTAAAATATTTGCATGAAGTTGGTATTAATTAGATGCAGGCATATTTAAATCTGTTAATAGGTCAGTGAGGAGAGTACTGCACTACTTGTAACATCATTTGAAGGGTAGAAGTGATGCCTGTCAGACCCTTGATGGTCAACCACAGCCACAAACAGGAGCCGTGTCAGGTGAGCAGCTACAAACTGCAGCTTGTTCAAATAGGAAACGTTTGGTGCTTTAACTAATGTGTAAATCAGCTCCCCAGATCTTCCTCTCAAAACTACGCAACCAGAAACACAGCCGCACGCATCTTTTCTCCAATGTGTGTGTGAGAGAGATAACACATGAATAACACATTGTCTCACATTGTCTATCTGTGGAGACCTTGCACATTTGAACTGGGCTGATGTTTCTTGTTGATGAGCTCATAATATAAAACCTCATACATTGCCCCCCCCCCGGTTATAGGCATGTCCAGTTACACCTGACAGCTGGACAGATACAGTGGTGGACTGCTTCAGATTCCCTGTACGTAATGACTGATGTCCACAGAACATAGAGCATTTGTAGAAACAGAAATATTTAACACAACGTACCATTTAAGACAGTTTTAAAACGTAACATTAGTTCTAATCTGGATCCCTTTGATTTCCATATTACAACGTGAAGCCTAAATGATACGACATTGAATTAAAGTACTTCAATTCTAGTCGTAATGGGTTAAGTTGTGACTAAGTTTAACTTGGCATGTTGGGATGATTTCGGAGGTTCAGCACTTGACAAGCCGAAGTGAAGTGCAGTTAAGAATTTCCACTGGGTTTGGAGTCGCCAGATCAACCTTGAACCCTTCAGCCATCGACACTTTCAGCAGCTCCTCCATGAAACCCTGCATGTCTCTGATTTCATAGGGGCTTTGGTACCCATTCATGATGCTGTCGATGCTGTCGGGCTGCAGGGCTTCAGGGTTACAGATGGTCAGCCCTCTGTAACTCTGCTTGTCATACTGGTCCTGCGGGAGTTCCTCAGGCTTTGGCACCCACTCCAGTTTCAGCCTGTTTTGCCTTGAATTGCATGGACGAGGGTTGGAGAGACCCTGGGATGTTCTGTAGGAGAAGCGTTCACAAAGCAGGGCCAAGAAGGCCCCCCAGGTACAGAACAGATCGACTGTGAAGGCTCGCACGGAGCAAGTGCGAAGCTCATAGTTTTCAGGCCCGTGGCGCAAGTTAAAATGGAGAACACGGACCTGGAAGGAGAGGGTAGAGTTTACTGTCTATACATCCTCTGGGGTGTAAATAAACAGAGAACTTGTCTTTCCATGTCGCTCGCACACACACACACACACACACACACACACACACACACACACACCCACACACGAGTATTTTAATGAGCATTTTTAAAAGAACCAATTTTACAAGTTTCCAGGGATTTTTATTTCCTAATGTCAAATTTACTACTGAGCTCTTTTCTTTGGCCCCACTATTCTCAGCACTGCTCCATATGTAACCCTCTAGAACACAGGGCCCAACATGATACAGACCCAATAGATATTAGTCAATACATTAAATAAATGACCTTAAAACAATTATCATTACGCACATCTGGAAGTTTCAGCAGTGCTCGTGGGTCCAGGCCCCACCAGGTCCACCCACCGACAGGCAGCGTGAGTTGGGTTAGATCACAGTACTGTCACAGGACAGGTTAGTTGTGACCTATTGTGACTTGTTATTGAAACAGTCAGTTCAACACCTAACATCTGCGTCCATGGTGGACTGCCCTGCTTAATTAAAACTCCAATATTGACTTGATTCCTTTGGTCTAAATTGAACAGAAGCCTACCTTGGAGTCAACATTCAGCACCAGCATGGCTCCCAGCGGTCCTCCTCTGAAGCTGAGGGGCACGGACGCCTCGTAGCGGTGAATCTCCTCCAGCAGGGGGCGAATCTGGAAGAAATCTGCCTCTGTCCGCAGTAGGTTGAGTTCTGTGAAGCCATCCGGCAAGTCCAGTGAGCTGGAGCGCAGGTAATGCAGAATGTACCTGAACACTCTCCCATCGCGATCGATGAAGATGTTTCCTTTGTTATCCCTGAGCAAAGGGATCTGTCCTGTAAACATGGCGCCCAGCATCGAGTCACGGCAGCGCGTCAGAGTGTCAACGGTTGTCGTGTAAATTTCTCCACCGACATTCAGTGACACTGGGTTCTGGAGAGAGTTCCTGTTGCTATTGTCGTCCAGTGAGTTGAGGTTCAGCATCTTGGATGCAAAGAAAAGGCAAAGTTGTGATTTTAAAGATCCTGCAAATCCCCCTGTGATGTTGTTGAAGGACGAGGATCCCTCTGCACTGGTCGGGGGGGGGTGTGGAAGTTTCATTTGATCCTTTTTTTTCAAGAAAGACTTGTTTCTTTCGACAGTCACCAAGCCCAGTAGTAGCCAGGATACGGCCTGGTGAGGGGAGATGCGAGGAGGTTTGCCAAGTTTCCAAAGCTGAAGATCTGTGAAACCGCTGCTTCACACCCGGTAAAAGGCCGCTGCTCTTTTTTTGCTCTATTGCATGAAATAAGAACATGTGACCCTATTTGAGTTTTTCCAATGATTTTCCAAAGTAAATCAACATCTTTATTGATGTTTGTCCTGTTGTCTTCAGATCTGCACAGCCAGCCAACAGCAGTCCTCCAGTCTGGTTGTTGCAGCGATCGGACCAGCATGCTAATAACACTTCTGGCACCGTCCCCATGAAGCCCAGTTTTATTCTCAGCCCATTCCCACAGAGCTCTCTCTGCCTCTCTCTCCCTCCCACACACACACACACACACACACACACACACACACACACACTGGAGCTGTCCGAGCCAGACACCGGAGGGGGGGCTGACGGGCGATATGTCTGAAATGCTCCAATTGAATTGACAGTGAAAAGTGTTTTTATCCTTTATGAAAACACCCTTCAAATACAAAGATGTTGCAGAGAACAACACGATGGATGTTGTTGTGCCTGCTGTATAATATGTCAGGATGGGAGTAGCTCATCCTGGGGTACAACTACTAATACTACTAGTTCTTCTACTACTACTACAACCACCGCCATGACCTTGTACAGAAAATGATATCAATCATTTCAAATGCTTTTAAAGGGGGATACGTTCGGCCGGCTGGTGTCTTAATGGAGAATCAACAGAATACTACACACGTTCATCCTACAATGAGGAATGTAAAACATTTAGAGGCAGGTGAAGACAGAAGACTGGGGTGATGGTGGTATACGTCACGATACAGGACTTACGATGCAATACAAGGCAATAAATGGGATGTTCTGTTGGTGCCTCCAAGCAGTTAGAGGTCAGAAAGAATTACTAACTTAACCTTTGCTGTAAATCTGTGCATGCAACATTTTCATTAAAATCTAGTGTTTTGAGAATTGATACAGTATCACATATACATAATATTGCAATATTTCAGTGTATCAATATTTTCTCACACCCCTCGAGGTTATGAGAAAGAAACCGAATAATGACACAAGAAAGAGGAACATAGTAGATCTGAGAATCTAATGATGTCCTGTCCTCGTCTCACAGAGGGCAGCAGAGTCTGCATTCATAGAGCACAGACACTAAACCTTTGGTAACGAAACCTTTGGTAACGAAACCTTTGGTAACGAAACCTTTGGTAATGAAACCTTTGGTAATGAAACCTTTGGTAATGAAACCTTTGGTAATGAAACCTTTGGTAATGAAACCTTTGGTAATGAAACCTTTGGTAATGAAACCTTTGGTAATGAAACCTTTGGTAATGAAACCTTTGGTAATGAAACCTTTGGTAATGAAACCTTTGGTAATGAAACCTTTGGTAATGCCTATTTGTTCCTTATAGCTCAAGAAGAAGGAAAATAAAGACTTTTACACAGAAACTTTCTTAACCCAGGAAATAGTATCTTCAAATGTTCCACATGAAAACCGACTGGGTAACGTCCAACGGAGCCTTTAAAGAGATGCAAGTGGACAGATCAATAACAACCTGAACCTGCTGTCAGTCTCCATCATGGGGATGGAGGTGGAAGGTAAACTGAAGCACGCTGACAGATGGTTGTAGCTGACCAGCTGTCTATCAGCTAACTTCAACCACATCAGGACATCAGTCAACACTTTTCCCTGAATAACAGTCGTCATTGAGTCACATTCTTTTCCTGTTTTTCAATGAATACCGAGTCCAGCTCATCTCTAACTGAGGTTGAACCACTGTGGTACGCAGAGTTCAGGCCAGATGGATTCTCACATAATCTCATGAGCATCAAGGTGAAGCTCCACTGCCAAAGGTGTGTGAATGTGAACGGGTCCGCTAGAGGCAGGATTGTTACGGGATCAGGTTACAATCACATTTATCTTTGTAATATAATAATAATAAAACCATAATCTCACAGAGTGAAATCCTTTTATCTTATCGTACCAGTCGTTTCTCCAATGAGCAGATTTTCATTCTCTATTGCTGACAATAAATTACAATTATTATTATATTATTATTCTTAAACTTCAGAGATGATCGTCTCCTTCACAGACATCATTCAACAAGTTCAGTCTAACCTCCTGTCCCAGCACAAACCTCGTAGTGTATTTCTTCTCTCCACATTAGCAGCAGCATGTTGAGCCCCGTCTTGCACAGAGTAACATATTTCAAGTTTATGCAAATGTGTGTGTGTGCATGTGTGCGTCTGTCTGTGCGTCTGTCTGTGTGTCTGTCTGTGTGTGTGTGTGTGTGTGTGTGTGTGTGTGTGTGCGTCTGTCTGTCTGTCTGTCTGTCTGTCTGTGTGTGTGTGTGTGTGTGTGTGTGTGTGTGTGTGTGTGTGTGTGTGTGTGTGTGTGTGTGTGTGTGTGTGTGTGTGTGTGTGTGTGTGTGTGTGTTCACCTGTATGTTGAGTATAGTCCTGTCAATGGCCTGAGCTTGCAGCAAGGTCACAGTGCATCCTCCGAACCCTCCACC
>CAAKHC010020032.1:9545-28323 GCA_901007825.1 Macroramphosus scolopax
CACTGTATTCGGGTGGGCTGCACGTAACACACACACACACACACACACAATGCTGCTGGGTCATACCATCACTGGAGGGGTGTTGGCTACAACACTCCCTATAACAAACGTTAATAACGGTAATTAAACATTAAAAAAAAACGCGGCTTATAGTCCGGTGCGGCTTATATATGTACAAATCATTCAATTTAGCTTCTGCGGCTTATAATCAGGTGCGTCTTATAGTGCGAAAAGTACGGTACTTACAAACACTGATGGTGGTCTTTCAAAAGATTCAATGTGAACGCTTTTCCTAACATTTCTTTACACTTTTGTAAAGGTGATGTTTTCAACCAAAGGTGGATATTATAGTTCGACCCTGAACGTTGAATAACATCAGGAATGGATGATGTGACGGTGACATGTGGTAAAATTCAAGTAGACATGTTACTTGTTCTTGTACATGAATAGTGTTTATGTAATCTGACATTGTGCGTGTTCGAACTGGTGTGCTTTATACCGGAAGGTATTGTTCCAAGCGTCCCTCTGGGAAGACGCCGTAAAGATTTGGCCCTAACGTCCGCTCTGCCAGGATGGCAAACATCACGCTCTCCAACACCAGAGAGTCCACTCCCTGTGACAGAGACACACAGAGATGACAATGCTTTGCTCGACTAGACTACAATGCTGATGAACCATTTTCCCCACGATAATAAAAAGCACATGCGTTCATCCTAGGCAGACCAACCTGTAAGATGGCACCATAGATTCTGAGGAGCACCTGGCGAGGTTCCTCTCCCACAGAATGCACATGTTCAGGCAAACTACACAGGAACAGCAGATTACTCAGTCCACCGCTGAAAAACAAGAACACACGGTATTGCATTCAAGAAAAACTGAAATCCCCCTCTTATCATTACTTTATATGTTAAAGATGTTTGAGCTTCACTGTGCTGGATAATCTGCAGAAATCACCAGAAGCTGTTTTCACATGCAACTGCTGGTCGTCCATCTGTGTTCAAGGGGGTCGTCCTGTCGAGGTGATTTGTGACATCACAACTTGAATGAAATTTACACGCAAGTTTGATGGGGAGACATGAAGCCTCCAGGGCATAAAACAAAATATCTCCAGTTATAGATTCTGAATTTGTCAACAAGGGAACAGGAGGAGATTTCACTTTAAGGATGTTAATGTCATCACTTGACTTGTTTTGTGTAAAAGCTTTACTCTATATGCTTCTTTAGATTGTGTTCAGTTTGGATGGTTAAGGTGAGAGCTCCTCCCTTTAATAAAAGGTAATGTGATGTGTGAGTGATGCTGAACAGATATATGTATACGCTGTGCTGCGGCTGTGGATCAACTGATGTGATTAAAAATAATTTTAATAAAAGAAACACCACATTAAATAGAAGAATTTACAGTGAGCTGACAGGGAACAAGATTAGAGATTACATTGAGACGGAAAATATGCCTTGTGCCAATTTATAAATATATAAAATACGTTGTGCTATTACCCATTATTGTGTGAAATAATCATGAGCAATCATAACTGAACATACTGTTGATCAATTAACTATCACTAACATTAGCTAACACAGCTAACTTACCTGGAAAGTTAATATGGATACATTCACCCACAACTATTGTTGATGTTGTTACTGAAAAAAGAGCAATACACTAGTAGACATTATTTTAATGAAAAAAATAAATAAATACGAATGAATAAAAAGGTGTTCCCATGTTCTATTGAATATTTAAGTAAAATGTCAGGAAATGTTTTTGAATGCTGTGACCGTAATTCACCTGATGATGCTGATTTGGAAATGGGATTCTTGGACGGTCCTCCACGACCCAGACAGAAACTCTCGACACCAAGCAAACGCCCTGGCTCTCGTGTCCCGGTCGACCCCCTCGGTTCTGCCGTCCCGGAAAGACTCTGCCTCCGAGTCGACATCGCAGTTGGGGTCAAACAACGGACTCGGGGTCCTCGAATTTCTTTCATAAACGAAAAGAGAGTTTCCAACTCGTTTCTTCTCCATCGGTGCAGCAGCTTGGTCGGTTATGACTGCAGGAATATTGTTGAGAAGAACCGGGCCTGACTTGCCTTCCTCCCCAACACCGCTAACACTTCCCCCTGACTGCATAGTAAGTTTTCGGGCAAAGAGTGAAGGATGACGGGCGATAAATGTTGGTCTTAGACGGCGGTAGGAACTTGCTGATGAACTCAGATCACCGGTAAAGCTGCTTAGGCGGAAAACCCAAACATAGCTGATTGGCTTGAATCGCATGGGGGACGTCGGCAGAGGCTATTAAAGCATCATATTCAAATGACTTTCCACTCCTCAAGCACAGTCAGCGACATGTGACCAAGATATGACCACTGCTCTGCAGAATGTCCAATCACAGTTCGATTCCGGGTTCACGCCATCTCGGATGTATCACCAAGTACAACGCCAATGCGGAAGACGGTACCCGGAAGTCGGTGATGACGGCTTCTGCGCGACTGAGCAATTTACATAGGAAAGAGTGGAGCCCCGCCCCTTTTTATTAAACTTTATTTACACATTAGAACCTACAACAAGTTTACCAGTCGAACAATAGTAGCAATGCAACGCAAGCTCGAGGTATTGTACAAATCATAAAACATAACAGAAATAAAAATAACAGACAAAAAGACTCTAGTTTCACAGCTTTAGAGTTTGTGCATTATTTTAGTGTGTAGGAAGTAAGACATGAAGACAGTAATGCTTTGTTTTTTATGCATATAGTCTGTCATGTATGTGGAAGTTTGTTAGTGAAAAAAATTATGGTTTTTGTGGAGCCAAGACAACAGGTGGTTGGGGTCAATTTAATCATCTCATAGGATGACAGGTTGGGGTTAGTGAAAAGTTTAAGTTTGCAGGTTAGGTTGTTAGCTGTATGCAGCTGTTAACATGGATGTATAGAGAGAAACAATGGACTTATTGTCTGCAACTGAGCACTTTACTATCTTATAATACACATATGGCTGTATGCTGTCAAGCCTGTTCTGTGGTTGTGTGCACATCTCTGTTTACAAATGACAGATTTTTATCTAATAGCTAGTAGAACGATATGAACTGCAACTACTGTGGTATTACTTGTAGGCTACTTTTTTTTTAGAGTAGGAAAGGGTGCAATCATCACGTGTTTGAATTGAGTTGCTTCAGTAAAATAATCTGGGTTTATTTCTAACAGGCCTGTAAACAAAGACCATCCATCCATCCATCTGATTCTTTTGGTCACTATCAAAAGCTTTGGTACTTTTTATGCTCGAAAATGAAATATTTTGTAATAAAATAAAGGGAAAAGGTTCAGTTACACAAGTGTGAAATGTGTTTTTGTGAATCCGACTTCTTGTTTTTCTTCAAGTCTTTCTTTCAAGTCCATGGACAGTAACCCATTCTGAATGTTTTGTATGTTTTGGAGCAACACAGTATAACTTCTTGAGAATCAACAAATGGGCTGAGACCTTCCGAAACATTTCTATTATCCTTTAAGAAACTCAAAATAAAACATAATTAATTACGATTTGATTTCCAACCTATATAACAGTATTCAAGTCCATCAAAATCTTCTGAATTGTGTTTTAAGCTTAAGTTGTAGGTAATAGAGCTACAACAAGTGCTTTATTTATTTGTTTAATGGTTTAGGTGTATTCAGAAATTTACATGGACAAGAACACAAGATGGGACGCTTTAGAAAGGCCTTTAAGTTATCTCACGTAGCAGTATCAGTATTTAGCATTAGCTGATTCATTGAGGTCACAGTGAAAATAACGTATCCAAATAAAATTTTATGACATCAAACAACACAATCAGCTACTTGAGTATTTATTTCAAACTCAATGATTTTTCAGTCAGTATCTGGAACAGAGTTTTCTTGGTAGAAACGTTCTGTCTGGATGATGCTACTGAGTCTTTAAGTCAACCATGAGAATCTTCTGACTGCTGACCACGGTGGTCTCAGGTCTGGAGGTTTTAATGTACGTCGAAGGAATTTCTCTTCCTGTGTGCAAAACAAAACAGTCGTCAGCTGCAGTCAGGCAAGAGGTATAAGACACAAAATGATGTCAGATGTCAAGCAGGAAAGTTACTTTGTAACACTTTAAGAACGTTTTCTATTGGACTTCATTTAGTAATCTCAAACTTCAAACATTACGTTGATGAATCCTGCTACTTACTCCTCCTGAAGCACCTAGGTTCACAGTTATTTTGGAGAGAGGGCTGGCATACAGCTGTGTCACAGTGGATATACACCTTGTGGAAAACAAGAGTGATGTTATATAGTATATAGATGAGGCGATATATAAAATAGTATCAAAACATTTTCCCAAGATAGTTGCATTCAATACCTTTTCCTTGAGAGGGGTCATGACCTCTTGATATGCCGCCCCATCCTTGCCAGTATTGGGATCTCCAGTAGCTACAAAAGTGAACATCTTGAAAATAAAACGCCTGTGGTGGGATGGATATAAGAGTCCTGATGCTGGACCCACAGGAACCAGTGTTGTCAGGTAGCGGTCATCAGAGTAGGGGCATCTGAGAAAAGGGGAGATTGGGGGGAAGAGATATTCATTTTAGTATCAAAAACCGATTATATGTGACTATCTCATGGATAAAATCGGAGCAGCCCTTAGTCTCACCCATCAATCAGCAAGTCCCACTGAGGAAAACTGTGAGGGTAGGGGTCAGCAGTTGCCCAGCATCGCCCAAGAGTCAATACAAGGTTGGGATCAGTCCTCTGTAGCAGTCGAACCTCAACGTACACAGGATCCCTGAGCACCTTTGTGATGGGGTAATCAGTATCCACATAAAAGGAGTTGTAGGCCACATCCTCTGTGCAGGCAGAGACCGAGTTAGTTACACAGTCACTGCCAAATGACAGACAAAATACACGAAACATCTGCACACAAACCTTCGACACAACCCTTGACGTCACACTGTCCATTCGCCAGCCTGAGCTCCACACGTAGGGGTCCAGGAGCGGCGACTGGGGGTGGCGCAGCTAACAGGCCAATTTCAACGACGAGAGCTTCTACTTTGGTGCCGATATATCTACACTGAACAAGCAGCCTGCGCCAAAATAAAACACGTGTCAGTCAAACAAGCAGCCTGAACCAAAAATAAAATATTTTTCAGACAGAAGTTTGGCTTAAAAACTATCACAATGAATCTGAACTAAAACCTTGCTGACAGCTCAGGATATATTGACTGTTCTTCCCTGACCACACTGAATTATCTAAACACTTTAAATCCCAGGCTACAGGCAATAACATGTATTGACCACTCAATATTTAAGAAAGAGAAGCACATACTCAAGGTGGCTGTCCCTGGTAATGGATCCACTGGGTCCAATAGCGACTTCATATAAGGAGGACATCCTGTTCTCATAGATTATAACACCAGGCTCCTCCTACAGTAAGTTGGCAATATTTCAATCTTTATTACTACCTGACAGAAAAATGAATCTAATTCCAGAGCCATATGAGTCACAATCCTCACCGTCATGAGAGTGCCACAGGCTGAGGCAGGGAACTGGAAGATGGCGAAAGCTGAAGTAATGCCAACCGGTTTGCAGATTTGATCATCTCCGAGGAAAGTAATCAATTCCAAGTCAATGTTGGGTAGAGTGGCGTCTCTGGCAATAACCACAATAATCTGTGCGTCCTTGGTGCACTGAAGAGTCACTGAATACAACAGATGAGGAAGCACAGACCAGTTGTGATGTAAAATACAGTGAATAACAAAACACTCACTTAACTTGATAATTTTGCAACAATCAAAATCAGCTTAATAGAAATACTTACCAGATTTGCCATAATAGCACGTGCGTCCATCAAAGCAGCAATTTATAGCCTGACATTCTGAGGCAGACACGCCTGGCACTCCACACTGTATCTTGTATTGGTCTTCCACTTCACAAGTGTGAAATGATTCTGTAGGCTGTTTCGGCTGCTGGGTTTGAGGTGGTGTGTACTTTTGGGGTGGAGGCTTCTGTGGTGGCACCGGTAGTTGTGGGTAGTTCGGTATCTGAGGTGGCCTGGGCTGCTGTGGTTTCATTGGATATTGAGCATTAGCCGTACAGCCGAGCAGGGCGAGTACCAGGAGATAACCACAAATCGACTTCATTGCCATGGTTTCACAGCCCAGAGTGATTCGCAAACAACACCAGATGCTGTGAAAGATATGGTGCAAATACCCTGACTTTTATAAGGTATGGGGCATGCTGACTTTTTGGTATCTCACGCTCTATTTGCTGCCTACAACTGCCAATCAATTGCTCCGGTTAATGATTGGTCTATGGTGAAACACCGACGAGAAGACGTAAACGTTCAGCAACAAACTTATATCAGTAGTTGAAATGTCGGAGTAAACATTATTTACATGTACTTATAAGGGCCCACTGGTTGCAATCGATCAAAAATGGATATAATTCCAGCCTGCTTGAACAATTTCCAACCAAAAACCTTCACAGGGTCTGTATGACCTACCTTGTGGGGGTCATGCTGTCTTTGTGCTGAACAACAGGACATCAAACAGACCACTTTTTTTAACTTCAGTGCACATTCACATATAGTTTTGTACTGGAAACATTACACATTGTTACATCAGAAAAAGGATTAACCCTGAATAATTACTTTGATTATTTTACATTAAAAAAAAATGCACTGCTTCTTAACTGCAGTTCATCAGATTGATTCAGTTCTCCAAAAAAAATCTTATTTGTCAAACCTCCTCTCACATTAGTCATCACATGTAAAAATGATATCTGTTTCCTATTGAAATAATAAAAAAACATCTAAAGATTAATAAAGATTAATAAAGAGACATATAGTATTAAAATACGAAACAAAAAAAGAAAATGTATAAAAAAATATAGTGAAATCTTTGGAGGTCAGTCCCCTCTAACATATATAATAACAGCCCTGGGGTGATGTGACAAATGAGTGACTTGACACCACAGTGAAATTAGTTTAGATGGTATGTGCCCATGGTTCAAAGTCTAAGAAATCATCATATTTATTTAAATGGGAAGCACAATGGTACACAGCAAGAAGGTTCTGGGTTTGATTGCTGGGACCTTTCTGTATGGACTTTGAATTTTTTCCCCATGCCTGCGTGGTTTTTCTCCAGGTGCTCTGGTCTCCTCCCTTTGACCAAAAACATGCAATTGAAGTGAAATACTTGAATTAGGTTGTGAATGTGAGTGTGAGTGGTCGCCAGTCTCATGTCGCTGATATAATAAGACCGTCGATCTGTCCCGAGAGTACTCTGTCTCATGCCCAAAGTCAGCTGGGATTGGCTCCAGCTCCCTGCAACCCTGCACAGGATAGGTGGTGCAGAGAATGAATGAATTACTAGTAACTAGTAAGTAACACAGTACTATAATCCAGTACAAGAGGTGTGTCCCTGGTAAGTGGTGTGATTACACATGTTGTAATCAATTGTAAATAAATAGTTTACATGGCACAAGCTATTGAAATAATGAAATTATCACCAAATCTATGTCATATTATAGTTTTAATAAAAAAAATACTAATATTTAGTTAAAAACCTATTTTTTTTAATCCTGATGAATTTCAAAGGTACACGATCTTCATCGGGTCAAAATTGGTTGAAGTCTTCAAATATCAATATGCTCATACTATTAAACCTTTTTCTCTTAAACGTTATTTTCTACATGTAAAACCGATGAATCTTGTACGTGTAACTTTGTATTTCATGTTGAATCTCAGCTGATACTCGCTCGGTCCTTATTGACTTGCAACCCTTCACAAAATTGACTTTGGCACCAGCAGAGTTTGACAAGTCGTGTTGAGGGCAGGTGGACCTGACCCCGGGTCAACATGACTTTTTGCGACCACTTTTTCCAGGTTACTGAGATACTTCCAGTGAAGAAAAATATCCTAATAAGTATTATATTAAAATCAGGATTAATTTGTATAAATTTCATGTGGTGCATTATTTTTTATTGCTTGTGAAAGCACCTGTATAGTTTGGTGTTTTATTACAATGTCATCTTCTTGTCACAGTAACCTTTTTTAGCATTGAGGGATAAAGATATAACCTAGATGAAGAATCATCATCTGTCATGCATGTTGATTAACAGCTGAACATCATTGGACATCATTTCATTGGCTCAGATTTTTCTCTTATCAGGTCTGATGGGGGGAATGTCCGACAGAAGGGGCGGGTATGCCATGGAAGGAATATGGTTCGCTGCGTTATAAAAGTAGACTAACAGTTTCATGTTCCTACAGCACCTCGTGGACTGTGCAGATCACTCGTTGTCGTGATGAAGGGCACTGCTGTGTGTTTTGTGGCGCTGGCCTTGCTTGGCAGCTTCTGTGATGCTCAGTGGGAAGCTTACAATAATGAACCAAATAGATACCAGAAACCTATCAGACAGGATCCCATCAAACAGGTGCCTCTGGACCCCCAACAAACAAAGCAGACATTTAGCAAACCTCTCACCTGGTCATATCCTTTAGAACCCCAGCCGGAGCCCCAGCCTCAGGTGCCTTTTGAGCTCAGGACTCCTGTTGCCGCTGCAACTGTTGCTGTTGAGTGCAGGGAGATGGATGCACATGTGGAAGTCAAGAAGGACATGTTTGGAATTGGCCAGCTAATCAATCCTTCCGACCTCACCCTGGGAACCTGTGGAGCTGTCGCCGAGGACACTGCTGCTCAAGTGTTGATCTTTGAATCTGAACTTCAAGAATGTGGCAGCGTATTAAAGGTAAGCACAATGCAAAATGCTGATAAAAAATAAGACTATGGGGAAATATTTTCATGGCTGATATTGTTTGCATGTGCTAATATTCAATGTTCTGATTATTATTTATCTGCCAGATGACAGATGAGGCCCTCATCTACACCTTCACTCTGAACTATGTTCCTCAACCTGCGGCCGGATCCACTGTGGTGAGGACCAGCAGCGTTGCTGTAATTGTGGAATGCCACTACCCAAGGTGTGTAGGCTGCCAGTCGGAGGTGTGGCAATGAGCAAACAAAATCCTTGAACAATGAAAGCCAGGATTACCAAATCTGTCGTGCCTACTCCAACTGTAAGTGCACATTATTCTGAGATTTCTGTATTCTAAATAAACATTTTTAAACATTTAGGAAGCAAAATGTGAGCAGCCTACCTCTTGACCCTCAATGGATCCCATTCTCCGCAGTTAAGGTCACAGAGGAGTTCTTGTACTTCAGCCTGAGACTCATGACAGGTGAGTTGGAATTCACACATTTTCCCTTTAATATATGTGTTTTACTTTTCAAATGTGTATGTTTCAAAATGTGTTATTTCAACGTGCAGATGACTGGCAATATGAGAGGCCAAGCTACCAGTATTACTTGGGAGACATGATTTATATTGAGGCCACCGTGAAGCAGTACTTCCATGTGCCGCTCCGTGTCTATGTGAGCGAATGTGTGGCTACTCTATCACCTGAGTCAAACTCAAACCCCAGATATGTCTTCATTGAGAACAATGGGTGAGGCTGTTTGATGAGATGATTAAGGAACAGATTATTCCGAACATCAAAACCTCCTAACTCAAATGTTATGTTGCATGTTTTTCTTCATGCAGGTGTTTCGTTGATGCAAGAATCACAGGCTCTTACTCTTCATTCATGGCTCGAACTGCAGAGAACAAGCTCCAGTTCCAACTGGCGTCATTCAGGTTCAAGGGTACTGAAAGTGGGCTGGTGAGAATGTCCGAGACTAAATCACTATTTACAACAATACATCAAATGCATGAATTTGATGATAATCAAAACTCTACTATTCCAACAGCTGTACATCACCTGCCACCTGAAAGCAACATCTACTTCCTGTGCCATTGATAGTGAACATAGAGCCTGTTCCTATAATAACGGGTGAGTTTGCACGTGTGCTCGTGAAGAATTGTGATTGTGAGATTTTCTACGGTGTTTACGGTCTCTTTCCTTCCAGGTGGAAGGAGGCCAGCGGAGTGGACGCAGCCTGTGGCTCCTGTGAATCTGGTGGATATGGATCAGCTGGCGGTTCTTCCAATGTAAATGTACCGAGCAACCCAGTTCCTGGCTGGGGAGTCTCTAAACCTAATCATGGAAGAAAGATCCGTGGTGTCAAACCTGAAGGTATGTTTTTCAAAGTTAGTTAATTGAAGTATTTGATATTGTGTAAGTAAAATTTAACCGTCAAGATATTACAAATTTTGATCAGACTTGATGTTTTTTTTGCCACTACCATAATGACAAGTCAGGTCTCTCTAATGTGTGTGTGCCTGTAGCGTAGGGCAGCCACTGTACACTGTAATACATATCTTCTAAATTTCTTTCCCAGCTGTTGAATGGGAGGGTGAGGTCACCCTGGGTCCCATCCCCATTGCAGAGAGGCTGGTTGAATAACTCAATGTCCTGCCATGGCATTGATCATCAAAATAAACATCATCATTGCTTCATGGCTCCCTGTATGTTATTCCCTTCCCAACTCTTGTTCAGTTTAAACAACAAATAAAAAATGTTAAAGACGACATATAAAGCATATAGTACAAACTAGATTGAAGAAAATTAAATCTTCATTTTGCATTTTGCATTGCCATTGTGTAATGATACATATTTAACATATGGACCAAATCTCTATTTGCCCAGGTGATAGATTGTAAATCCATTTGATTGAAATAAAAATGCAATTGCTTGAAAAGCTTGTGTCATTATCTGCATAGGACCGTCAGAGAGGAAGCACCTTTCACATGAAGTACAAATACTAACAGTTCCCTTTTTTTTCCATTTTTTTTTTATCATGTTCATTAAATATTTCATAATAAAAAAAATAATAAATTTGCGCTTAATTAACTGCCTGTTTGTTGCCTGAATAACTGTAATGGAGTTAATTCTGACATTTGACATTACAGGGCGACACTTGCTCTGTCAAAACTTAGATACTTAGGGTTTCACCCCAGCCTGAGTGAGCATTGACTGCCCCCGTGCGGCACCAGCAGGTACCTGCAGCTCAGCGAGGTGCAGCTTCAGCACCACCGACGGCGGACAGCGCCACACTGCGCATGCGCAGTATCATCATCCGAGGTGTCGTCCAGTGAACAATAGAAATGAATGAATAGCAACCTTTAGTCTTTCATCATCTTAACTCAATCTAAACACACTTTGAAAGACGACATCGTCTACATACTTAGGAGGAGGATCTCTTGTAGAGTCAAATAAAAAGGTTGGATAGGCAGATTTTATGTTCTCATCTACAAACCTTAAATTTCAGTTTGCATACCAGGAATTTAAGTAAACACAAACAGTAAGTTAGCACCCTCAGTAGCCTGATTATAGTGAGGGGACACAAAGGGAAGGAACCCGGTCTGTTTATATGTAGCACACACGTTGTCTGGTATCATTGTATCATCTCGATATTAATAAATACATCGCTCTTTTAATCATTGTATTTGTATATCAGTCTGCCCGTCGTTGGGTGTAGTGATCTGTTCCTTGGTTAATTTCCTGTTGTGGTCATTACTTTGCTCTTGCAGGGGAGTGAGAAGAGACTAGTTGTTTATATCAGGGTTCTGTTGTCCTTGCTGCACCTTGGCAAACAGCTCAGTGTCTATGTAAACATCTAAATCTCTCTAACTCATCTTAAACAGATATCAGTAGCTACTTTCCCGGGAAACCCCCGGGCCCCCCCTCAAGGGCCTCGGGTAGTTCCTGGACCAAACTTTAGGAAGTCCTCTTGCTGTGGCAGCAAATTCAGATTTCCTTGACATGACAACATAAGCGCTGTGTGGAAAAATTGTTTGTCGCTGTTATTTTGCCTGCAGCAGAGCAGGCGCGCTCCTCCTGCATCCACCAGGACACTGTACTGACGTTATACCGTCTTTGCTCCACACCCCCTCCTCCTCTGTCTCAGCCTGTCTCCGCACTGCTGCCCGTTTCCGTTGTGCCACAGGAGCTTCGCGGCAGCGGACATTTGGCGTGGAAACAGTCGCATACTGCGCGCTTATGTTGGACGTATTCGAGGGTAGAAGGGATTCTTTTTGTTCCTGATTCCGTGTTGTGTATCTCCGAGGCTCATTTATGCCTTGACAACCCCCCCGACTTCTACCCTGCTTGCGTGGATGGTTGACTGCAGATTTGATGGTGCTGAGCAGGCTCGTCTGACTGAAGGCTTGCGGCCAGGGGCGCATCTGCGGGGCCTCAGAGAGAGAGAGAGAGAGAGAGAGAGAGAGAGACACCTCTGTCCACCTCCGTCCACGGCTGCTCCCGTCCTCTCCTCTGCGACTGTGAATGGACTGCGCTCCCTCCGTGAATCTCCGCTGTCGCTCTGAGTCATTTGTGGAAGAAAATGGCGGACAGGGCTGAGATGTTTTCCCTATCCACTTTCCATTCCCTCTCTCCTCCTGGTTGCAGGTAAGAGCTCACATGTAGCGGGGCGGTGAAGGGGGACGATGCGGGGAAGATGAGAGAAGGGAAGGACACTCACATCGAGGAACATCATCCATTTTTTTTGATGACTGCAGTAAAACTCAGCTGGGTAGTAATAAATATTTTGATTAACCTGCCAGGCCTCTGCTGCCTCCCTGTTGGTGCTGCAGCCGAACACGCCTGCTTGTTTGGAGCTGATGCTGAATGCAATCGTATTTAGGAAGTCTCATAATTACATGTGAACATTTAGAGAAGGTAGATGGTAAAATATGTGGCGGACGATGGATCTTTCAGTTGTGGCGACAGTCACCCGCCTTGCGCATTCTCGCTGCGAGGCCCACGCCCTGTTGAGTCCTGCCCAGGCAAGGGCACCCTGCTGAATGCTTTCCGGAGTCCCTATTGATCCATTGTGTTGAAAACATCTCCGATCTGACCTCTGCGACACACAATACCAGAAATGTGCCTGCGTGCATGGCTTACCTGAGTACATGTGTCAGCTGGAAGGAACCAGAGATCAATAACTTGTGCATAATCAGTCATGCAGCTGATATTTCAACAACTTTGCAGGGATTTGGATGGAGGCTGTCATGATATACAGATCAGCGTTTGATTGCAGGCACATTCTGGGAGAAGATTTCATTGTATTTCACATGCAAAATAACTATAGACTATTTAACAAGAATGGAACAATCAGTATTTTGTATGATGGCAGTAACAGCACAGTAATGTTAACGTGTCCATTCAGAACTACTGGAAGTAAAGAAGGTAAATAAACGATGTCACAATAAGGCAAGACTTCATGTAGAAAGTTCAGATACAGGAAGGTGGAGGCCCTCCGTTCATCTCCATCAGCTCCACGTCCTACAGAATACAATCACATTAGCAAGCCAGGTCCCGAAGGACTTTATATGCACAGCCTGCACTTATGGGGGATTCGGTTACACACTGTGGGTCCGTCTCATGGGCAGATCATATCAGATCAATGGAACCGGTTCAATGCTCCACTGCCTGTCAGTGACCTCAGTTCAGAGCACAGTGACAAGTTTCAACCAATGACGTCGACACACGCTGAAAAAACAGCCTGGACTTCATCATATTAGTGCCAAAATAAGATGAAACCAGACCCGGTTCCCTCACGAGAGGAGCAGAACAGACAGAAATACTCTGTTGATTGAAACCGGCAGAATGAAATTATATTAGCTCAATCGTTTTTTTTTTTGTTTTGACTGAGTGGAAGATAATTGATTTCAAACGGTAATATATCTATAAATCAGATCGTTATCTGTCCATGTATCATGATTGTTCCTCCGTGTGTGTGTTTCTCACTCTGTGACTAACTCGTGGATGAAGCCAGCGGTCGTGTGATGGTGTGATACAATAATCTGCTTTACATAACCCTGACACTGTTTCCAATAGGCAACATAATCCGTAAGAAAGCCTCATAAATCTTATAGAAATACAAACACCCGGGTTCGCTATGATTCTGCAGGGCGAATAATCCCTGTCACCCTGTTTCCTGACGTCCTGATGAGAACTACAACATGTTACAATACTTGGATTACATGACCAGATTACATTCTAAGGAGTTATTTCTTTATGATTACTGACAGACATGCCTTTTATTTGTTTGGGTTTTGTCTTTTATCGGAGGGTTTGGTTCTGATTGTGGATCCAGTTGGTGAAATCGTCCAACAAACCTTCAAACTTTCTTTTGTATTTTTTAACATACCAAATATTCACGTAGGAGATCCAGCTAACAAACAATACGGACGTCTGGAAAAACACGAGATTTGATTCCATTAAACAGCGTTTCTGTTTTTATTCTTCGATATCAAGTCGTCATTTAAAACGGATGAACAAATATACGTTGATTTAATAGTCAGAAATAATGAATCATCTGGTTGATCGAGAGAGAATTAATCTGCGAGGAAAAGCACCAGAAGAAGAATAACAGGGTCCGAGCTTCTGGTGTCTTCGTCTTGTTTGATGATACGTTCAGATGTTTTGGTTCTGGAGATCAGCTTCATCTGTCCAGTCGGGATGTGCAGCTGTAGGTATATCTGTACTATTGTAAACATGATATTCATCCTGGCGTTAGATTATTAATCCTGTGAGATATTAATGTGGGATTTTGATCTGTAAATAACATTCATATTATAATCTCACCTGGTTTATTACTTGATGCTGGTCAAGATTAATTGGATCTGTTTGTGTTTGTCTTGTTCTATTTTCACTGTGATGTAGTTTTATTCTCCCTCTGCTGGCAGTAAATGAGAATATTTCAGCAGCCCTACTCAACAATGATCTGAAGGGGGGGGGGGGGTAACATCTATCAATACTTGCAAACAGGACCACAGATGTCCAGAGAGCATACAGTACGTAAACTTCACCTCCTTCTTCTGTCGATGTCCTTCAGCATGATTCTTACATGTTTTCCTGCCTTCTGCCTCTTTTCGTAAGACAGAGGCAGAGAAGTGGGTGATGGGTATGAAACCACGAGGTAAGAGGCTTAAATCAGATACACATTCATTTTAGCTTAAGCGTTCCATCTTTGCCTTCCCCCCCCCGCTGGCGTCGTATCTCCCTGTTTATATTTCTGACCCCTACTCTCTCTCTCTCTCTCTCTCTCTCTCTCTCTCTCTCTCTCTCTCTCTCTCTCTCTCTCTCTCTCTCTCTCTCTCTCTCTCTCTCTCTCTCTCTCTCCCTCTCTCTCTCCATGTAACCTGAGTGTCTGCCTGAACTCTGTTTGCTTTAATGCTTCCAAAGGGAAGTTTCAAAAACAAGTGTCGGAACTAACCCGCTCCAACCATCTCCAGCCTGTAATGATCGAGCATCGATGACATCATGAGTGTTTGAGCGTGGGGCTCTGCTGCAGTGCTGTGCATCTCCTCAAAATACCAGTGGCTGAGTGGAACACACAAGCTGAGCTCCTCAATGGAAGTCAGATGCTCTCGCAGCCGTTCTCCCAGTCCAGAGTCACCCCTCACGTTTCTTCATCCCCTGACTCAAACGGAGGGGCCTCTGCAAGGCACATGTCTGACTTTACTATATGGTAAATGTCAGTAAATAATTGCAGGCCTTGGTAACAAAGTGGAATTGGATCTAATCTGCCCCAGGCCGTTGCGTTTGATCTGCACCCGCTTCAGTGCAGCTACCCATGTCTTGAGTCAGGAAAAAAAGTGTATAACACAGTCAGGATGTTATGGTATGTTGTTTTTTAATAATCTTGTGTCACAGTGGAGGAAAACTGTTTTCATATGGTGCATGACATTATGAAAACATGAGGTTGTACATTCACGCACTGAACACTCATTCATTCATTCACATCTTTTGTTTGTTACTGGTGTTTTATTTTTTTTAGATTTGTATTTATCTTTCCATATAACCGGCAAGCAGGTTCCTGTAATGAGTTTGCTTCTTTTGGTTTCATATTGTATACATTATTCTGCTGAGTACTTGCATCTGTGATGCATTCCTACAGTGCAAAGAGAACTCTGCAGCCGAAATCTGATACAGAGCCCGGATCGAATGGAGTCTGTATACGACTCGAGATCATCTTCTTGTGAATAAGAAGTTCTCCATGTGAATTACAGGAAAAATCGTAGGTGGGGGATGTTTCACCAGGTCTGACTGAGGTCAGTTATTCAAGCTCGATGCCGAAGAGATCAGAGGGGAGGAAACAAAAATTCATAGGCTTACAGGTAGTATAACAGTT
This sequence comes from Macroramphosus scolopax, assembly GCA_901007825.1. Classification (NCBI taxonomy): domain Eukaryota; kingdom Metazoa; phylum Chordata; class Actinopteri; order Syngnathiformes; family Centriscidae; genus Macroramphosus; species Macroramphosus scolopax. The sequence goes on from CAAKHC010020032.1 coordinate 25,674, forward strand.
AATCTAGAGGTGTGAAACACCCACACACACACACACACACACACATATTCAGTTTCCCAGTTAGTGCAGGATGTTGTGAGGTTTTTGATCACGTATTATCACGTCCCTTTAGTTCATGAATAGATGATGACATCCTTCTATCTACATATCTATTATATATTAAGTAATATAGGAAGCATATTAGCATGTATACTCAATAGCCAAGCGTATTTTTATTTCAATAACCAGTGTTTGCGGCAGTAATTTCCTTCGTCGTTAAATCTCGGTCGTAGTTGTTTTAATATGTCTCCTTTAAGACTTTTGTACCGCTCAGCTGACAGAATGCAAACTACACATAAATGGTGTCAGTAATTACTTGCAGAAGGGAATCGTGTCTGTGTGCCATCGGAAAGAAAATGTACAACAAGCCAGATCATAACAAAGAACCGGGAGGTCTGTTTCTGATTAACACTAAATGATAAAAAAAAAAAGTTGTAAGTCGTTTGCGGTTTCACTGTGCTAAGTGTAAATAGTTGCTTATTTACTGTCGGAGATGAAGGAATTCTGCTCTCATGTTTTACCTGACAACCATAACTCTTAACACGGTCCACCTCTGCTTTATATTTATTGTTGTGATATCCTTGTGAAATTCACGTGCTCGCTTGTCGTTAGCCTACAACGAGACGACAGCATCACTCACATGCAGCCGAAAGATTTAAACAGAAAAACTTTCTTCTACCTTTACCTGTTCATTTCAGACTTATAATTAAAATGCAATGGAATGCAGAGTATGTTAATGTACTTACTTCCTCTGTACTTACCTCCACATAATGCACAATATTGTTCCTCCCTTTCACATCCGTTTGCCCTCTTCCAGTAGAACCAGAAAATCAATCTGCAGCAGACACACTGTCAAACAATGATGTAGACCCTGGCCTACCCCATCCATGGGGCCAGACTTGATTGAGTCAAGATTTGGTCTGGGCTGTTTGAAAATACGGTCTCAATTACACAGTGCACGGCTCCCACAAACCTCCAGCTTTATACACTCATCCGAGCACACATGCATATACCCACATCCCAATTCTACCACTCAAATTAAAGTCAGATTTCTATCAGAGCATTCCCGATGTGCTTTTCAGTAAGCGCGGCTCCGCTTCCTCGGGCAGTCTATTCACGAGCCCCATTGGGAGGCTCCTTCAGAAGCCTCCTTAGAGCTCTCACTTCTACGTACTAATTAACCAGCCTCGCTGGAGATGAGGTGAGAGGAGGTAGACAAAGATGGAGATGGAAACGCATGGCAGTCATATGTGACTGAGGCCACTCAGAGAGTCGGATGTGGGAACCGGCATCCGTAGGAGCATGGAGGCACACGTGGGGTGTGTGGCTTGAACAAATAAGGCCCTCTGTGTTTTGTATAGAGTACCCCTGCTGCCTTATTACCAGTTTGAAGTGCGGTTTGCTGGTGATGACATCAATGACAAACAGAGCACTCCGGTTTCCTCTTCAGGGATTGAAACGGTTGCTTTGAACTTCAACAACTTCTCTTTTCATTGGTAATGGATGAAGACACTTAGTCCCGCATCTTCTGCATAACGACCCGCATTGAAACTGTAAAACCAAACTATCAAAACGATTTCAGGTTATGAAAATGAACAGCTCTTTGGTTTGGTTGGACAGATTTCTGTCTTAACGGCCTGAGATTGAAACTAGTTTTCGGTTGTTCCCTGCAAAAGCCGTCAAGACTGACAAGGATGTGGATTTATTGACATTTTTTCATCACCTAGTAAACTGTCCATTGCGTCGCAGTGTTGATAGAGACCCCCGTGCACAGTAGTCGTGTGTTGACTGGGCTCAGAAGTCCAAATTGGCCGTTCATGTATGACATATCATGACTGTCAAAGCAGAAGTCAAATCCAAACCACGATCGTCCGCCGGTCTTTCTCAGCCGTCCTGACGACCTCTATGAGAGTGGTATCAATCTTCTCTTTGGACGACTACGAATACTTTTCCTTAAAGTAAAACCTGTTGGTATCAGAATGGAACACCTGGACAGTTTATTCTGAGTCATACAGTACGGGATATACAGGACTCTTCAGTTCAGTTCATGAGGGCGGTACACTGGTACACTGAGTTTCAAGTGTTCCAGTGTTCAAAGGCTTCTGAGTGCCCTCTCCTGCTTTGTCAAGCTCACACAAGGATTTATCAAGTATAGGGTAGGAAGGCATGACGCTGGAGGACTTTGGAAGTGTGTGCCTTTGTGTGTACGCAGGTTAGCCTCTTTGGTTTGTGTGTAAGACGAATCTTACATCTATGCATTTGTGTATTATTATACGGCGGCACTCGTGTTCTGATGCTGTAAGGACGTTGGGATGTTGAAAGTTTCCAGTTGGTTAATAAACGTGTGTCAACAGTGGTATTATCAGTAACACATCAGCTTACTTAACATGTGTAAGAGGCATGTTTCTTTGATCTCGATCCTTAAAATCTTAACCTGACGTGTCAAAACAAATGTGTAGAAGTTTGGTTTGTATTTAGGATTATTTAATTAGAAACAACATTGACAATCTCTCGTTAAATAGATTGAACAACAAAGATTTCTGCAGAAAATCCCCCATCGAGCAGCTGCACGTCCGTGCTGCTAACTCTACACTGCCAGTGTTTATGCACT
>CAAKHC010020033.1:0-30615 GCA_901007825.1 Macroramphosus scolopax
TGCAGTGCGGTTATAGTTTGCTTATTGTTACAGGTCTCGAAATGAGAACCCATAAGCAGATAAGATATTCCCTGTGAAACAGGAAAATAATGAGACAGGTGACAGGTGCTTCTCCTCTGTTCGGCTCTCTCACCGGAATTTATTTACAACATACAAAATATATGTAATTCTCTCATTTTTATCAATATAAAATCAATAGTATTCAAAATATATAAAATACAAATGCTGGTTACAGTCTTTCCACTTTCAAATAAAACACTTTCTATTTCTCCTTCAATATCTTTTAACTGTTCACCGGAGTTCAATCAGTTCAATCAGTTAACTCAATTAAGACCTTCACAAAAATGTATACAACAAATTATAACACAAATAATACATTCATTGAAAAACACTGTCACACAAGAAAACATTTACCTGAAATGAAATGTACTGAAGCCAAAACTAACTTAAATTTCACTAATTGTCACAACGAGTTTTACGCCGGCGCCATCTTGGGCCGCACCCGACATGAAGAAAACCGCAGTTCTCCACTTATTCATAAAACCCCACAAATGCTCCTCATAACTTAATACAACATTTAACTTCAGTGTTAAACAATATTTTAGTGCAATGACACAAGTATTAAACTTCAACCAACCTGTGAAACAGGAAAATAATGAGACAGGTGACAGGTGCTTCTCCTCTGTTCGGCTCTCTCACCGGAATGAGGGAGCGCTGCGATCCCACCAACGAAGAAGAGATGAGAAGCAACTCACCATACTGCCTCCTGCTGACGACTTTGGAGCAATTACTTTCCAATCATATAATAAAGAAATCTTGTACCGAAGTGGTAACTCATATTGGAATGCTTCTCTAGCAATAATAATAATAAATAAATTCCCAAAATAAAAGCATAAACAAAAATTACATAAAATGAAACTATACATTTTGTGTGCGTCACACGGACCTATTTTCCCCGACAACAGTTAAAGTTTAGTCAGATCCCTCTGGGAGTGCAGGACTGCTCGTCACAAGGGGCCTCAATCACAGGACCTTTATCAAGCGGCTAAATGAAGAGAAAACATGCAATGATCTCAGTCTGAAATAGGAAAAAGTTGGAAGATAGCAAGCTCAGCTTTATCCCTTAAAAAAATGTTGTTGCAAGTAGTGCAGTAGTCTCCCCATAGACAACAAATAGCTAGTATTACCACTGTTGCTAAGTAAAGCTACGTTATGTTGCTTTAACTTTTCGTGTAGTTTAAACAAACTTAAGTTCTTGCAATGGCGGGAAAGATATGCCGGTAAAAATTGTGTGTTGTGAGCATGTTGGTAGGCTAATGTTAGCATGTAACGCGAAACATCACTTTGCCAAATTATTGACTAACATAGCACGTCTGCAGCTTTAAACATGGAGAATCCCCCTAGACAGGTCTTGGCTATTCAGTTACCAGAGTAAACACGGAGGAGAAAGAAAAATAAATTAGGCCTGTTGCATTTTTGTCTTTTAGTTCATGAGATATCTGTCTTTTAGCTTTGTCTGTGCACTGGAATATGACTCACCGTTTCTGATTTAATCTCAGGGGATTGGCTAAATGATTAGCATAATCGTAGTTACCAATTTAGCCTTTTTTATTTCTTATTTTCTGTAGACGGGTCATCAAGATCAGGAGTTTGCCGACTCTATGAGTGCAAGGAAGCTGATGTGAGCAATGTACTGCCTGTTTGTTCGTTAGTCGTTCTATACTGAAGCTCTTCTGGGCATTTAGGTTTACTGTTTTCAAAAGGGAAGTTTTATGTGGACCAGTCCCCCTTTGCATCAGCTGATTGTGGCCATCTTGGTTTGCTCTCTCAGTTCCCTTTTTTAAGTCAGCTTCGTACAAACTTCCCATAATGAACATGAATGATGGGACTCTGAAAGTAAAGCTACAACACGAACAAACCTCTGTTTCATTCATCACCATGACACTCTCAGTATCACTCTCAATCAGATTGATTTTACCTGCGTGGAAATAAACCTTTATGGATGAATGCTTCCTTTGAACTCTGCATGTTCCATGACTGAATCACGATCCAGGCTTGGTTTGAAAGTAAACTTGTCACAGCTCATAACTTCCAAATCTTTTGACCTTAAGAGCCTCAGAGTTCTAGATAAGAAATCATCACGGGATACTGTTTGTACGAGCGGTGAGTTGTAGACTTTATGAATGACTTTATGTGCGTACATGAAGGACCTTTCATGTCTGCCTGTCATTTTTAATCAGTATGTTCCTTTACAAAAGTTTGATTCTGTGGATTAAACAGACACTTTTCTCGAAAGGGACCAAGTCCCAGGTGCTTAAGACACGTTAGTGCTCTCTCACTTTTATTTGCGTACACAGATGTTTAAGCTTCCACCTTCTGTATACATAGTACAGTTCTGCAAAATCCCCCATTCTAACGGATCCTAAATCTCACACAGGAGTGCAGCACTCGGTCTGACAGACATGCACATTTGATTCCACTCTTTTGCATGGTGCAGATGTGTGTGAATGTGTGTGTGCCGGCGTCGGTGGGGGATGTAAATGAGCTACAGCTGCATGGCCCACTGGTCAGTAAGGACGGCTGATGAATATATTGGAAATTATTAAAACTTCTGGGTGATACAACAACATTTGTTCCTCAGGCCTCCGTATCGTCCTCACACATCTGGCTTTACAAAGATGCACACCCTGTTGATGCAACGGGCCGAAGTTTTCTTCATTTACTCAGAAGGGAACTGATGCAAGATTGTGGATTGATGCTAATTTTTGTGCAATTTCATACGAAACAAGCATGCTTTGCTTGAAACAAGGGGAGAGCAGTGAGATAGTCCACAGAGAGATTTGTGAGCAATAGAGGGGAGTAGTGAAAGCGACAGATGGACACACATGGGGAGGTGACAAAGAGAGGGAAACTGGGCTGGTGATGGATAGACAGACGGAGAGAGAGAGGAAGAAGGGCAACGATAAGGACAAAGACATCAGTCACGTTAAGGGTTTTTCCCTCCTCCCCTTTGGCGAGTGGACCTTGATCCAAGCCACACAGACTCTACTGTGTCATGGTGTGTGTGGCCCTGTGTCTGTGTGGGCCTGCTAGTGGTGACTGGACAAATCATGACTCAGCAGAAATAGAGACACATAGAATAGAATAGAGCACAGATTTATTGTTGGTGCAGGTTTCTTTGGGCTCACATTAGCAGCTATTCAGAACACAATAGATCGGATTCTATTCACAGAGTATGTAAGAGCTGGAGTTTTCCTATTCCTTATAAAAAGTGATCCTTTTTTTGCCGGGTGCTTCCAGGGAAATACTTGTTCAGCCCGACTTTTTAGCGTTTAAAGTGACTTTTCCTGAAGAGCAGCCACAGGTGACAGTTACAGTCGTGGTGTTGTAGCTTTAGACTTTCTTTAAAAAACACGTTTGTTAACTTTCATAATGTATGTTACATATAATAACAAAGGATTGACAACTAACTACATTTTTGTCAAATTTATCCCGTTAACACTCGACTAAAAGAAGAACAAAAGTCAACCCTTGTAAAATTGGGGGCAAACTTCCAATGGCAAAACTTCCGTTTTAATTAGGGCCTTACGTCTGTTGAAACTTTTATTCTACTTAATCCAGTCTAAACCCATTTGTGTCAATATGAGAAACACTTCAGTGTTAGTACATTACAATAAACTCATTGTAGCCGAGTTGGACAGTGGACGGGCCGAACCAACCACCAACAACAATGAGACAGGTGGTCAATTCTTATCTGCAGCAATGAATTGGTGTTTTGCAACATCGAGTTAACATGCAACTGTCACCATAAACACTGTGCAACACTTTCCAAAACCATTTTTAATCAATTTTCTCCTATAATGTATCAACACTAAAGGTGTCGTCTGGTTAACCACATTAAATAAATTGTTAGGGCTCGGCAAAGATCATGGTCGGGGTTGAAATACAAACTTTTGTTTCGGGTCAGGCATGCACAAGGCGGCAAAAGCAGTTGAGTGTCTCACATTAATATGAAGTGCTTAACATTTGATTGGCAGACTCACTTGGATCAAGACGCTGCTGGTTTACGGCAGCCCTGACCAACCCTCGGACCCGGCATGACGTGGCCCTATAAACACAACGTGACACATTCTCCCTGGTCGATCGTATCATGGTCACACTGAAAAGATCGCTGTGTTCTGCGAAAATATTGCAGAGCAACTCACCACAGATGTGACGATAAAAACCCAACAGTGACTCGTTTCATCACTTCTCTTAAATTATGAAATACCTAGCATGCATTCAAAGCAGAACATTTGTTAAAGCAAACGTTGTTTGTATTATCTCTGCTGCCCTTATATTTGCTTTCCTTTTGTATTTCTTTTCCTTCTTTGTCTGAGTTCAATGTTACTGGCCAGATGGTCAGAAAAGGACAAAAGACTTGTTTGGGCTGCAACCTTCTGCTAATTGCTCATTGCCTGGCACGAGCATCCAATTAACAACCCCGTTTATAAATATGATTATATCGAGGTTGAGTGTGAGGTGAAGTTTGTAGAGCTTTTAATTGATCAGATGAGCTCGTAAATGCGGGACAAGTAGGTCAGCGGAGGCAGGCGTGAACAAATGAACATATCTCCTGGCATGTCCCTTAAGAATATGCAGTGTGTGCGTGCGTGTGTGTGTGTCTCGAACACTTGCACTTGCATTTCCTGTTTGGGGAGGTCCACTGGTCCTGGCAAATAGTGTCTGGTCTTATCTCTTGTGTTTTATGTTCCTAGTGAGCCGGGGCACAAGCAGCCCTTTGTGGCCAAGAGGTGGTTGGTTTCGCTCCAGACCGACCCGTGCAGCTGTTCATCGGCATCGGACATATCCATATGTGTGCATGCCACTGAAGGGGGTTACATGTGTATATGTGGGCCTTTAAGCATGTATGTCTGAACTTGAGCGTGTCTGTGTGATTTTATGTATTTTGTACTGTATAAATGTTTATGCGAGTGTATATGCGTGTGTGTTATCTATGTACAGTGTATGTCGGTGTGTGTGTGTGTTAGCTGAACTGCATGTTTCTCTCAGTCAGCTTGTTACAAAATGGAGTCACAGAAGAAACAGAATAATGGGCACGTATCCTAATATAAGTGCAGTGCAGCTCTGTGATCAGTCGTTTGTATACATCATAATGTAATGATGGCAGACAGACCCTCTGCATACTGTACATTACAATTAAACCAACCACTCTGAGCACAGTGCACTTGAACATACTTTTACCAACAGATCAGGTGCACACGCAGACACCCACACAGTCCGTGCATTAGGGACCCACAGTGGTCTGCTCAAAGGTGCAATCCGTAGATTAATAACACAAACTACTTCCTGAACGTTACTAACCTCTACATGTTTTGTTGACCTGTCCGTCTACTCAATCCTCTCCTTCCTAATGTTGCTCCTAGTGGGTATCTGTCACATGAACGTAAATACGGGTCATTGTGTTGCGTGGAGCACTTCCATTTATGACACATGGAGGAGCTGAGTGTGTGTGTTCAGAAGGCCGGCATGTCTGAACTCCAGCCCAGAATGAGACTACATTCTGGGCCGGAGTCATGGCTCTCTTTTCTTTCTTCTTTCTGTCTCCCTCTCCTTCACCTGAACCCTAGTGACACCACTGATCCCCTCAGTGGAGGTTTACTGCTTGGTAACACAAAGTGTATTGTGCGTGTGACCCATTAAGAACTCCTAAAAGGAGCCATCGGCGAAGCCAGCACAAAGCCACGTGCTGTGTTGGCAGTTGAGTGTGGAGAGGTCAAGAATGTGGCCCCCAGACTCAGCTTCTGGTTATTCAGTGTGTTAGAGAGAGAGATCTACAGAGCGGGGAATTTGAGTCATGCTTTCAAGCATTAATGACATTTTGAGATCAAATAATTCACCTATGGTCAGAAGAAATTCCTCAAATTCAATCAACCAACATCTACTTTCAAATTCCTGCCAACACTGTATATTTTATGTGAAGTGATTTCCAGTCGGGCAGTGAGACTAACACCGCTAACTTTATTCCGTATTCATTTATAGGTAATAAGAATAAAATAGCAGAAGTATAAAGAAAATAAAGTAGGTGTTTGTGGCCAGCAACAGATAATTTATAGGACACAAACATGTCACCTAACAACCATGAAACACTTACGGTGCCTGGCAACATTTATTACCAGGAGTGGTGGCTAATTTAATGCGTCTTGTTTTGACTCTTCCACAAGTTAAAGGGTAATTCTGGCATTTTTTTTAACCATTGGCCCTATTTTTCTCTTGTTTGGGGGGATTCTAAAGGATTAATAAGGACAACATTTTGGGGAAATAGTTCAATATTGACTGAGAACCCTCCAACGAGCACAGAAGTTACAAGAAAAGCCAAGTGCTTTACTGCACATCCCAACCATCCTACTTGCAAACGTACAATCTCTTTCCATTCCCAAAATTCTCTTTGTGTTATTGTCTTGCACGGCACTGTGGCAGTAAAGTGTCTCATGACTTGCATCTTAGAAGAAATGCAAAGCGAAGTCTTCCTGCAGGACGATAACGTGCAAAGTCAATGTAAAGACATCGCACCGATCTGTGAAGTAACTGGTGTGAACGGCACGAATATGTCAAATTTGACTCATCTGCATCACATTGTGTCATGAGGGCTTATCAGCGCTAAGATTCTGTGAACGGCTGTGAAATTTGACAAGTTGTTTGCGCCTCTGGAAACTTTAATGGACCCAAACATGACGCCTTTGGCGTTCAAACAACTTCAATTGGTACAGAGCAGCATTATGGCTTCGACTGGAAGAAAGAAACTTTGGTATCTGCTCCTCTCCTCTTTCACGGAGGAGAAGGGTGAATATTTGCAGGTTAATCAGGTGTGTTTCATTGTGTTACAAGAAACGCAAATAAACACAAATAATGTTGTTAGTATACACTTCATGTTTGACCTGACCACAACATTAGTGCTCGGGTCAGGACCTCAGACGTCTGAGTGGAGCGGCAGTGACTCACTATCGCCCCTGGAGGTAAACAAGTAGTATTACAGGACAGCCTGGTGGTAGCTTATTTTTAATTTAACATATAGTACCACTAAATCTAGTACCACTAAACTACTCCCCTGCGTTAGTCTGTATCAAACCATTTCTTCTTTCCATTGTATATTCTGTATTTTCTAGGTAAGCTGGGTGTCATGTCAGGTCGTTTGTTAGCATACATTGTTAGTGTGACTCTGCACAAACAAGACACATTTGTTGCCGTGTGCGGTTTGAGATTCTTCGACAAGTACAAACACGCTGCTTGTGCTGCAGCCGCCACCATCCGTCTTATCCGCTCGCATTTGAAATCCTTCACCTGAGCCGACCTTTGACCTCCTTGGTCGCGTTGCTTCCTTTCTCCGGTGGTGCCCGACTCCAGGGCGTAACGATAGACAGGTCACGGAGGTGAGCAGGTTGAGCTGTCAGCACAGGTTTCACAGGCCTGTTAGGAATTGGGGTGAGATACACAACAACTGCAAGACACTGTGTGAGGTCGCAGCAGATCTGATTTATTACGATTGTCATTGTGAACTCCATGTGCTTTGCTCGAGTCAATCATGTCCCGTCAGCCCTTCATTTCGTCATTTGCCTAAGAATATTCCCCTGCCTCACATTAATCAATATATTGTTCGAGACTTTGAGAAGAGATGAGTGAAGTTGGCGAAAACAAGACTGAAACTTATCAATAATACTAATAAAACCGCAGAAAGCATAAATAATCTCCTGAGATTATTTCGCACCAATGTATCAAGATGAATTCCTCGTATTGTGAAAGTCATTACTTGGCAATAAACCCGATTCTGGTGGTAAACCTCACATGTAATCCGTCTCAACTTCTTTTTTTTAAAACATTTTTAAAAGTCTGGCAGCGGACGTATCACCGCTAGTCAACAGCTTATTGCTTTCATGGGTTTTTCCCCAAAGGCCCCAAAACTGCAGTAATCAAGCCCCATTACAAAATAATCTTATCTGGGTGCTTCGGTGCCAAAAAAACAACCGACCGATATCAAACAAGCAATTGAGAAAGTTGTCCTGAGACAACTCAGCAACTTCCTGACAGAAAGTTGCTACCTTGACATTTTCCAGTCGGGATTTAGGCAAAGACGGCTTTTATCAAGATTAAAATGATCTCAACATAGATTCTGTTAAATTCTCTGTCCTCCTGTTATCGGACTTTCGTGCTGAACTTATACGGCTGTTCACAATATATTGATTCTATTAGGCACATTACAGCTTGATCGTGTTCCCCAGTTGTCCTTTTGCTGACACTCCTCAGTACAGTTAAGACTCTATCAATGTGTCTCTTCATTATACATGATATTGATATTCTACTGATACTTTCATCTATAGTCCCTCGGTTTGTGGTGAGGTCACCAAGTGAGCTCCGCGCAAAGAGCCTTATCTTTAGTTAACTATAAAGTCACAATGAGGAAAAGGACTGTTTCATTTTCTCTCACAAAACAAAGCTCCCAACCTGCAGAAAGACGGTCAGGAACTCAGGGTTTTGTCCCATTGTGAGTCTCCATCGCTACTTTCCTCTCGGTGTCTTGCTTTTCCTCTTTTATCTATTATATCTTCTTTCTATCTTCCCTCTATCTTTGATCATCCGACACACCTCTGTCAACATAGGGTGGTTGTGGGTTTTCATGCATTTGTAATCCTCTGTGTGTTCTGGCATCTGTGGAGGAACATCTGCCAGGCTATGCTAGCAATGGGCAAACAGAGAGGGCAAATTCTTAACAGGCCTCAGATAAACTGCTTCACAAAAGGGGGACAGCGGACGACGCCGAAGTCTGCCAGTGAAGTGATATTTTTTTTTTCCAATTAACCTGGGGTTAAAAAGACAGATAAACCGCCTTGAACAAATTCCGTGGAGACCAAAGAGATGACCGAAAGTTATTCATAGTTCTTTCCTTGGGTGGCGATGGGACGGGCTGTTTACTCAGGATTTGGACTGACTCACAAACCAAAGTGTGTGTCAGAATGGAGAGATTAGAGAGTCAGAATACGTCTAGGATTCTATCTGCACCCTTTTCTCTTTGTTGTCACCCACCTGGATGAGCCATTAACATTGCGCAACACAAACAGACGCACACAACGGGGCGACTTTCTAATACCCTGATAAAATGCAGCTGTTTTTATCTCCTTCTTCCGAACCGAGGAGGCCCAGGAAAGGCTGAAGAATGAATGAGTGCAGCACTGTTTGTTGTGGGAGATTCCCCTTCTGCTGAAGCATTGTGCTTCTCTCACTGTGGCCTCTCCCTGCAGCTGCTGTCATTTCAGGACACGGCACATACATTAAAGCTGCCGGTGCGGTGTCAGAACACTCATACGTACCGAAATGGGGAGGTAAAGCGAAAGAAATACGTAGAAGTGAAGAGAAAAGGGAAGTCGCGACTCCTCTGCCGTAGCTGCATAATTTGTCATTCATCAACTGTGATACATATTATCAGATGAGACATTAGTCAATTGGAAAGCAGGTAACTGATGATGTTCGGGTTACAAAGACATGGAGGTCTTGACCCTCAGTCACCTTACCTGACACATACCCTGACTTCCCACTGAAACTTGTGATACTAGAATGAAGCCCTGCAGGAGCTTGGTATTTGGGGGCGGGGCTCTACCTTTCGGAAGTGAAGCTAGCTCCCTGCCCCGCCGTGGTGAAAGGCCCTCAGGCTTCGCTGAATCACTCACATAAGATGATCTCTATTGGGAAAAGCAGGAGATTAAACCAGATAGGAAGGAGACTTAGCATTAAGTCAATTGGCTCCTGTGTGGAATAATCCACTCTTCTCATCCGAGTCTTTGCGCTGAGTGATAAGGTCTCAAAGTGCACATGAGCAAACGTATCAACCCAGTTTCTGTTCTGATGTTACACGAAACCAATATTATAAGGTTTCATGTGATGAAGCGTTTGTGTGTGTGATGCGATGTCAGAGAGGAAAGTTGAAGAAGTTTTTCACGCTGCCCCTTTGCTGGAAATGTCACATCCACTTTATTTGAAACAAAGCTATTGGAGGGGAAATGATATGACACATCAAGGATTTTCTTTCTCCCTTCTGACAATAGTCAGAATGTGTCACTAATTATTTAACTGCCAGTAGGAGAACTTTCCAATGTGTTAGCTCTGCTGTATCAAAACAACCTGCTGTGATGAGACTGTCGTCACCAAAGTGTGAAGTGTCCCGACTTAAACATCTTCTATCCTCATCACCATGACTCTACTCATATTGTAGCCCTGTTTCATCTTCTAGGAGAGAGGAACCCCGATCAGCTGGAAATGCTCCGGATCAGCCTGAGGTGCCCTCAGGTAAGATGAATTATCTGTTTTTTTACTGCTCTCATGTGAGCTGCTGATACAAATGTTTGGCCTTCCTTTCTTTATTCCCACTCTTTGGATTCCAAGTTCAACCAGCCTGAATGACGAGACATGATTCATGGACTCTGTATGAAGAGACGTGAGGACACAAGATACAGTATGTCAGCTGCTCTCGGCCTGTGGTTGGATGTGTGTCTATGAGCAGGAGCGTGTATAATACACGTCATGACACACTAAAAAAAGTTTGTAATAGTGACACACTTTGCGGGAAACAGTCAGATGAAGCCGTCCTTCTCTGACGGATGACATTGAGTCTGTGAGTTCTCCTGCTCTCCCTAGATGCCACCGTGTCTGTTAACAATAGATCACAGCACTACTTGGATTGTAGTTTTGTTTTGATTGAAACCAGTCTCGCTGGCTTGTCTGTCTCCTGCAGGAGCCTGAGAAGCCTTCGTCCGCCTGCTGAAAGTCTTCCTCTGTCATGGTTGTTTTTGAAAGAAAAGTTTTATGAGGGAGTTGTGGAAATCATTGCTCATTACAGTCGGAGTGATCTTACTTCAGAAATGAAACTCACTGTAGCCGGGATTAGGCTGCCTGCAGTTGTGCTGATGATGACATTCGTTTCACAATCACATATTTGCAGTAACTGGGCTACTGTCATATCTGCCAGATGAACTCGGTTCACAGTTGGTGTTGCTCTTGGTTGACTTGCAGCGTCTCTCAAACATGCTGCAGATGTGTAAATCCCAGATTATTGGGAGCAGAAGTAGCTCTCAATGAGGAAAAGGGCAGCAGACAATCTATAATTGACATTGTCATTTTCAGTATCACTACTGTTTCTTTCTCTGCCATCGAAACCCTGAAGTTAAGATTCTTGTAAATGTTCCTATAGGTGGTTTCTCTGCTGCTTTTATCATGAACACAATGACTGATTTGCTTTTTAATTTGCTTATCATTTTTAATTTATTCTGAAATGCATCAACCTGCACATCAATAGGAGCAGCATGCGGCTGCGTGTTGGGTGTTTGGTGCAGTTGATACCTTAAATCATACAAACAGTTTCATTCCTTTGATACTTTTCTGAGTCTAGTGCCCATAAGTGCTGTTTAATATTAGAAAAAATACATTTTACACATATTGAACCACTGTTTTTACAACCCCTATAAACTAGGTGGTTAACTATTTCCAGTTTTCACATCCTGCGGCCGGCCGTTCAGATTCATTTCCACAGATTGTTGTATCATGTGACTGCTGGTCTTATCTGAGTAAATGATGGTTTCACAGTTGCACAGGAATGCAGAATTACATCTTTATTTTACAGGATCTGGTGCAAATTGTAACCATTTGCCAAAATCTTAAATAAGACTTTTATTTTATGGAAATATCACAATTTCGGCAAATATTAGTTTGATTTTCCTGACAGAAGTTTACGATCGTGTCGTGTCGAAAATGGAGCAAAATGCAAATTGAATCACCCTTTCAATCCTGCCAGCACGTTTTACATGACAACATTTTGGTATTAAAAGGAAAAAAGAAATGCAATACATCAACTCTCATTGATGCAGAACACAGAGATGTTCTCACAAGTCATGAGTGCCAGTGTTCCCCCCCGAGGCGGCATAAGACACAGTGATGGAGACAGTGAGCGGAAACCATCGGGACAGAGAGTCTTCCAAAAACCAACCACTGTCCCAACGCAGCCACGTGTATGACGAGGACAGAGTGTGCTGGAGTCACAGAGAGACTCTGATATGTGTGATAGTATTCACATTATGTGTATTGCGGTCTATAAATGTCAAACTATAAATATGACACAAACGGCACGGAGGCAAACGCTGGTCACTTGACCGAATGTCGCTGTGCTTTGAACTACGAGATGATTCCCACACTGAGCTGGATACAGACGTTGGCCAACACCAGAAGATCTGTGTTGTTTTGCTGAGAAAAGATATGATAAGTGATAAATAAATGATAATTTCTCCGTGCGATTGGCCGCGGCCGGGGTGGAATGCGTACCGTCACCGTGCGGTCCTGGCGTGATAGAGCCATCCCGGGTCAAGGCGCTGCTCTCAGGGTGACTCGACAATTTCTGACATGTGAATGGCCGTTCACCAGCGGTAGCAGAACACTTGTTCACAATGTTTGGCTGTGAGGATTAGTGCTGCGCAGCTGCCCTGCTGCTCCTAGCTGACGAACTTGGGACTCTCTCTCACACTCGTATAGTCACAATTACAGTATATCGTGAATGTTTGATTTTAATGTAGCTACAATCAATGTCAGAGTGATGGACGCTGTATCCTGACTCGGCAGGATACAGTGAGTTCTGTCCACTTCGTAAAGCTGACTTGCTACAACAGACCTAATGATGATATGAGGATGTATTATAATGTAACTACTTATCATGGGTAATATAATACGGCACAGCCCCGGTTTGTTTCTTTAGTTAGTCGACTTCTGTACAAATGATGATGAGAGCGAGACCCTTTCTTCTGGGTTATGCCCTTGTTTTTCTTCATGTTCATGTTCTATGGCTAAACAGAGGAAACATCTGCTTTACTGCTGTTCTAACTGCTGCAGATCTACTCACTCACACACACGCACACACACACACACACACACACACGCACACACACGCACACATACATTCAGGCAGTTATGGTATTTCAGCCTGCTAGAGGAAGTGTTACTACACAAAGCAGACATGCATTGATATTTGCGTCACTCACACACACACACACACACACACACACACACACAGATGCGGCCTGTCTTCCTCTCATCTTCATCCTGTCACAACCACTGTGCAGTTTGCCCTCCACCCACTGTCTCTGCCATCAGGAGCTGCTCTGACAGCTGCTCTGACATTCATCAGTTCGTCCCATTTTCTGGCTGTCTTCATATTGGCACGTGTGTTCTGTCTCTTAACGTTTCCTTCTATGAATCTAGTACAAATAACCAAATATGACGGCATCACATGGTCAACCTAAAGAATTTCAAGCAGCGTTAATGGATCCGACATTATTACAAAACCGTCACATCAACAGACATCGTTGTCTTTGTTACAAAATCTGCTTGAATGATTAGCAGAAGTTGCAGTGCCCCCCCCACTATGATTCAGTGATCCTCATGGCAGACCTCCCCGCGGTCGACATGAAGTCACTTAAAACTGTCCCCCAACCTTAACAAAAGTGCTCGTATGAACCCAAATATTTCCCCAACCAAGTGTTCTTTGTGCCTAAACCCAACCAGACCT
The DNA here is from genome assembly GCA_901007825.1 of Macroramphosus scolopax. Taxonomy (NCBI): domain Eukaryota; kingdom Metazoa; phylum Chordata; class Actinopteri; order Syngnathiformes; family Centriscidae; genus Macroramphosus; species Macroramphosus scolopax. Next base: position 13,598 of record CAAKHC010020033.1, read on the forward strand.
TAACCAAAGTGTTGACGCATCATAAAACTTTGATATTTTTCTAAATTGATTTGTAATGGTGCATAAAAGGAAACTGCCTGATGTGTCATATCAAAGGGTTGGAAACAAACGGCTTCCATGATTTGTCAATGCTGTTATGAAAAGGTTGTCAGTGGAGCTATTCAGGGACTGAATGTGTGTGTTTCTGATCTAGAAATGGGCAGCTGGATTTTGCGGCCATTGAAAGAGAATGAAACAATCATACATATATTATTAGTATAGTCAGACTTGGAGAGACGCAGCCCCCTGGTACAGCTGCGGCTCCTTTGCGCTACAGTTACGTCGTGTCTCTAATCACCAGTAGTGATTAGAGACACGACGGCCCTGAGCTAGCTGGTTAGCGCCTGAACAAATGAGCCCTTTAAAGGCGGTCAGGGTCGGGTCCAGCTCAGATCCTCTGGTGATTTGTTCCACAAATAAGGTTCATTGTAACAAAACAAACAGTCATTTTTAAAAGAAAAAAAACAATTCTGATGGTTAGAAATGGGTCCGGCTGCAAACCCGTATAAGTTTTTCAGTGTTAAAAAAAAAAATCAAGTTACTTTTGTAGAGGTCACTAGAGGTCCTTTGCAGGTCAACAAGTGCATTGTTTTTTTTAGCCTCAAAACAATTGAATAATGCTTTCAATTTCATAGCAGTGACAGTCCTTAGCAACAATGCTTATTGTTGCTCCGTTGGATCACATCACCATCACTATCACACGGAAATAGACCTTCTGAAGGCCCTTTCAAAATCTAGAATAATAACCCTCGTCACCGAAAAGGGAAAAAGGCAAGGTCTGTCCTTCCCAGAGTTTATGGTGGGAAGAATCGATGACTTCCTCCATCTTTCTCCCACAGGGGACAGGGGGACAAAGTCGCACTGGTATTAATAGTAGTCCTCCGATAAGCCGTCCAGTAAGCTGCCTTGTGGTGTCAGAGCCTTTCGTCTCCTTGTTGTGAGAAGCTCTTATTATAGTATAAAAGAGCTCTTATAGAATATACATTTCCTGAGCTTCCTGTTTTTGTTCGGCTCCCTGTTCTTCACTGTAGATCACCACCTTTTTACAGTACAATGGGGGACACTTGAGTGTACCATCAGTAGACACTTGACACTGTGTCTTTGAAAGTTCTCTCTTCAGCCCTCTGTTGGCTGCGATGCTGCTCGCCGCCCCGGAGCTGCGTTACTATTGAAGCCATGTGTCGTAAACCGCCAGGAGCAAAGGCGATGCGCCTCTCATATTGACATAACTGCTGTCCTGACTGGCAGGTTGTATGTTTGCCTCAGGACCAGAAGCGATTCAACCCAACACGCCGGTCACAAAGGGAGCTGTGCACGCAGGCGCTCGGCTTTTTGATTGGCTCTTTGTTTCTGAAAGCAAAGGAAACATCAAGCAACACTTCAGTATTCAATCAGAAGAAACAAGAGTTGAGGGTTGGAAAGTTGTTTTTGATACAAAGAAATGTGCGAAACAAAAAAACAATAGTGTTGGTTAAATTCAGAAGTGATCTGAGTCCACTGAATAGATTTTTTGTTTCTTGACTTCTCAAAGAGTTATTTTTTTCCATCTTCAGCTGGTTTGATAGCCTCAATGCCCCAAATAGGTCCTCTGAAAGGAGAGCATGGGAAAATAGTTGCCGTGGTGGAAACTGCTGGGAAAAGACTGAGTTCTCATTGGTGGCAATGCGGGGCATTGTGGGATGTGAGCGAGCTGAAAGACTGTTTTTCTCCCTCTGAGAAGGAGGAAACATGGCAACATGGACACAAAAAGCACAGAGATTAGACCAGACCAAGCAGAACTAACTCACTGCAGTTTATGCTCTGTTGGCTTCACTTCACTCAGAGATGGGAAGATGAGAAGTGGATGGTCTGCGATAGCCGCGGCGGCCGTGTGGTTTAGGTGGGCAGGGTGGCCACTTGTCTGCAATCGTCTGCTCTAGCTGATTTAAAATCCCCTGACGTCGGCACGAGCAGCGGCCGCCTGCATTCCGACATACCAGGCTGATGGTTGCTGGCCCATTAGCGAGGCCCAAGTGGTGGAGCCCACCCAGGGCTGCCAGCCCTCATGCCCACCTTCTGCCTTCCTGCCCAGCCCTGGCTCCTGATCAGAGGCAGGCCGTACATCAGGGGACGGGGTTAATGATGGCCGCAGCCATGCCATCCCTTTCAAGCCCCAACCCAGGAGTACAATTTGGGCTAATGCCATTTCCTGCAGATAAGATGCAAACAAGGTCCTTTTACTTATTTTCCTCATCAGAAGGATTCGGGATGTGAGGGCTGTGGCAAAATATTTGATTGACAGCACGCTGTTTCATCATCAGCCGGGTGGACGCTGCTTAGCTCTGCTGCTAGCTACTTTACCTGCTGTCACATTCATTTGATCTAAAGTACCCAAGTGGAGATATGTGAAGTCGAATCAGTGAAATTGAGTAAGAAGGGGCCGCAAAACGTTAACTGGTTACTCTTATCAAACCATTTTGCTCTCCATCAGTCGCTAAGTGGTTTAATCAAGGCTGTGTTACGTGCTTGTTTTACTCACCCAAGACCGTCTAAATTGTTTCCAGCTTAAAAGGAGATTGTGGAAGATATTCATGCAGCTTAGAAATGGTCTCCTGTTTCCAGTTCTGTAGCCTCACATATCCTTTTCCTTTGGACACTAAATCCCAGTCTCACCTGTGTGTTAGTGTGCTGGACATTTAGATAAGAGTTTCAACCTTATTGTTTAGTAAGGAGAAGTTGATTGATGCACAGCACAATGCAACATAATTCAACAGAACTCCACACGATGCACCGTGCAGCATCTTGCCATTGCAATTTGAATGCAGCAGTACAATTATATTAGAGTCACAGAGTGCACATTGGAGAATGTGTCTGTCGTGCTATAACGAGTTAAATTGCACCCTATGACGTGCATTGTCAAAATGCAATACATTTGCTTTCTCCTTTAAGAATATGCATCATTAAAACACGACCACTATATCCTCTTGGTATAATCTCAAGTGTCTCCATCTCGCCATGTTTGAGCAACAGCGTCGTCAGAGGGGATGAATGACGGCAGGCAGGGTCTGAGCAGATCGCACACATCCGTTCACGTGCCCCTGCGATCCCAATCATTCATGAATTTAGCCGGAGAGATTTGTTCTCGCCGCCCGCCCAGCATCGTCTGTTATCTCCGTCCCACCGCCTCCCGTTGGATATCAGAACGGAACGAGACGTTACAGAACACACACACACACACACACACACACACACACAAATACACTTCCATGTCTAACCGTGATGTAAGCTGTCTGTCTCCTCTACCCATCTTGCTCTGGCATCTCTTTGTCCGTCTCTTGATGCCTTTTCTTCTCAGTCAGTATAAACAGTCTCTCAAATAGGCGACTTAAATCATGACTCTTCAGTTTTTCTTCGACAGTTTTCCTCTTTCATCTCCAAAAATCCTCACATTTCTTTCTCTCCCTCAGCCTGCAAAAAAAAAAAAAAAAAAGCAGTGAAATTCCCCCTCCCGGCATTCAGCCCTGATTCCACACTGCAGGCAGGCAGTGCCGGCTGTAACTTACCAGAATGTAAATAACAGTGTTTTTCACATTACTTCACCACTTATTTTTAGTAGCTGAACAAGAGCAGGCGAGGGTGTGCCTTTTCAAGCCCCGACTGTAAGTCTTATCAGCTGAATACACAGAAAAAGAGAATACGAAATTATAAATCAAACAAAACAATAATGACCCAATGTAGGAAGTGATGTGTTGATTTATGGTTTAACTTTTAACTGTATTTGGCAAACGACCCAGGGGCAGCTTTTGTAAACGTTGGGAAAGAATGTTAACCCATTGTCTGTCTCCCTCTTCCTCTCTGATGCACTGCATCTTCAAGGTGTTTGTAGCTTATTGCATGTTATATTACGTTTTAGTATTTTGCGTGTAATCGTGCGGTCTTAGCGACAGACGCCAGACTTCCCTCACATCGATTTCCACGCCTTTTAAAAAAAGCGGATTACCCTCGATATTGATTACGTATCAGCGTTATATCTCGTAATCCCACCAGCATATGTACTCCCATAGCGAGGTTAAAGGACAAGCCGAGCCACAGGTCTGTGCAGTACCTGCCGGCCATTCCCAGATTACTAATTGGTATCCAGCTCACACCTTCCCTTCACTCCCAGGGATGAAACCAGTGCGACCAGTCTGGTGTAACAGACACAGTGCCTGTGGCAGGGGTGAGGCTAAGTGGGGGACACTGGCTGTGTCTCACTGCCTTGTTGCCTGGCTGTCTTGCTCCCACCCACCCCTTTGCTCACATCAGGAAATGTATTTTTCCAACTCATTCTCCAGTACACGTAATTCCTCCACGCTCTCCAGCGACAAAACTCTCAGCACTTCTCAGCACTCGCTGTATTTGCTTTTCCTTTTGCAGACGTTAGGTATCACAACAACGCGGCTTCTAGTCAGAACCTGCAGAGCGACGGCCTGGGCTGCTCCCACAGTGCATGAATTAGCGCGGGTCATGCAACATTTCTCGCAGAAAACCTGGATGGAACCGCGGTTGAAGTGTTTGGATGTGTAATGCTACTTATGTGTCGCTTGGGAAGAAAGAGGCACTGAACACGTGTTTTTAAGCGAAGTCACTGCACATGATGACTCAGTTGAATTTCCACTGAGGTAAGCTGTCACTGTCGAATGAACAGTGAACTCACAGAAGCGCTGAATCATTCACCACCACACACCCGCACACGCACACACGCAAACAAACACGCGTACGTACTCCATCTTATGTCCCTTTAGCTTACATGCAGGGCTAGCCTTGTACGCCGAATATTTTCAGTGGAGCCATCAACAAATAATACACATCTCTCAACCTCTCTGTGCTGATCTTGTGCAGACACACACACACACACACACACTTGTGCTCGGCTTCCCTGTCCAAACAGCCCTTCTATAGTGAGGGGCTCCAATGGAGTGGATCAGCTCCAGCTAAGACACACTTTCTCACTTCCTCCCTCCCTCTCTCCAAATCCTCCCTCCTGTGTGACCGCAGGGCTTTCCTTCCTTCCTTCCTTCCTCCTGACACAGAGGCCTGGGGGAGTCACAAGGGAGTCAGGATGGCCGGATGTGCCTCGATCAGACAGACTGACTGACAACGAAACATACAGGGAGACAGGAGGAGGATGCTACTGTGGACTTTGGACTCTGTTTTCTTCCCATCCGGAGCTACAAGGAGAATGACCTCATTCCTGTTTTGATAGGACAACAGGAAGGTGGAGGGAGACAGCAGGGTGTGTGGGTGAGAGCATGAAGAAGTATGCAGACACACAAAAAAGGACACATAAGTGTTGTTCAGTGAAGAGGCTGAGCTGTGACCAGAGACACACACTGACCACATCCTTGATGTGCCTCATTCAAATGTTATTTTCAGAAATACATGCTATTTTCCCCTCCTGCTTCTCCTCCGCAAGAATCTGATTAAGCAATAGATATTTAAGTGGATTAAAACTACTGCCAAATTTGCTCAAACAAGGAATTCTCAAATACGAAGCCCCCAGTTAGAAGTCGTTGCTCATACCTGGAACTGCACCCCTGGTATACAAAGCTACCTCGTGTCTCGGGGGTACAGCAACTTACCTGCAAAACTCTGAGAAAGACAGGCATTTCCTCCAGCATGGGGGAGCAAAAGAAAGAAAGACCGGAGGACGGAAGAAGTAAGAGAGGGACGACCACAACAGCGGCAATCTCTCCTCTGCCCCCTCTATTTTATTTTTCTCAGAAGAGGATACAGTGTGTGCCAGCTGTGCACTGCTACAATACAGTGCACACCACTTCAGAGAAGTCAGCCTCACTACACTCCATTGAACTGCTCCTCTGGTAATCAATTCTGAGCCTTGTGCTGTCACTGAAGGCCTCTGGACACAGCAGCTGGCTGCAAGAAGACAAGTGCTCTTCCACAGACTCTGTCCAACGATCAGCTGCACCCAGCTGTCCAGCAGCAGCCCGGCTATTCAGACACAACTCCTGCCACTGGTGAGGAGGCCTCTCTCACTGCCATCATTGTTGCCGCTGACTGGGGTCCTCTTCACCGTACTTTTCTTTCTCACTTCTTCCTTCCTAAATGACTGTACAGAGGCGTCCACTCTTTAGCTTTGCAGAAGGGCTCGTACGTCTGACTTTGGGAAGAAAGAGGAAGAAAATTAGTCCAAACAAGTTGTGTACCTTTTCCCAAATTTGACTCCGCTATGTCAAACTTGTTTTCTTTCTCCCACCTATTCTCCTTCTGTCCTCCACGCTGGGTCTTTAGATGAACTTTACTCTTTTTTTGCTGTTGAAGCATTCCTTCTTTTGCCTCCTCCTTGCTAGCTTTTTCCCCCATGTTCCTTCTGTCTCTCTGTGTTGTGGAAACCATTCCTCTTTTCCTTCTTTGTCAGTTGTCTCAGTTTCTCCACTCCCGTCTCTGCAGTCTTGTGCTGTTTTTTTTTTTTTTGTTTTTTTTTTTGCCACTCGCTCTTATTTCTGCACAATTTCCATTTCATTCTTTGTCACTTTACTGCAATCTAAACTATGCCCCCTTTTTCCAAAAGTAACAATACTTTTTTTTTTCTCTTTTCTTCAGAGTGACTTCTTTTTCTCTCCCACTTTCTGCTTTATTTTTTTCACAGGTGTCTGTAAGGCGGGGATTTACATTTTCTCAGGACAGGCAGCCCGTGGAGAGAGGCCTGCTGGCAGATCAAAGGCTCCGGCTGTAAAACGATCTGAAAGAGTCCGGCATTAGCATCCATCAGGGTACCTTGAAAGCTCCCTGGTTGGCCGAGAGGGAAGCTGAGGGCCCCCCAAAGTGAAAGCACAGTCTGGAGAGGGGTGATGGAGGGAGGGTAGGAGGGGGTTGGAGGGAGAGCGAGAAAGAGAGAGGCGGAGGGATATATAACTCTGCTAAAGACATGAAGGAAATATTTCTACGAGGGAGGAAAATTCCCATAACATGCTGCAATTGTTTTTATTTCTCTCTTGGATTTAACCCCAAATCTCCCTATCGCTTCCTTTAGTGCTTCCTCCCTCTGCCGTCCTCTCTCTTTACAATTTCTTGCTGACATCGTTGTGGCTGTAAGGGGAGAACATCTCCATCTGTGCACCATCTCCACTCAGCCAGACTTTTACTGCTCCACCCTACCGTCTCCACAGGGTCATGTCTGGTTGATGATGGGAGGTGGAGTGAAGGAAGACGAGAGGGGGGATAGGGAAACCGGGATAAGTTTCATCCACTGTATCTTTCTACATCGTAATTGAAAGTTTGAGAGGAGTGGTGATGTCAGACGTGCGTAGGGCTTCGGGTGTGTGTGTGTGTGCGTCTGTGTGTGTCTTCCTTCTTTTACGCCATAAATATGATTCACTATCTTGAAATGGATAGGTACCGAACATGTGCAATAGGGATCAACATTAGATCTGCATTCCTGGTGTGCTCTGGTGCTTCAGCGTTCGTGTCCTTTTCAATGACAAACGTAAGACCACATTTGTCAATCTGAAAACGCAACGTCTCCATCAGTCGAGCCAGACTTCTGATGGAATTCCCTCAAGAAACTACATTTTTAGAAAGACCTAGGAACACTCTTTTTTCCAGGCTCCCTGCCATGCTATTTATTGATATTTTCAGAAGTCTATTATACAAAGTCAGACGAGGGTTGACGATGTCCACCTGGCCGTGCGGATGATTTAACATCACATACCTCCAATAGAATCTGAACTATTGCAGAGTCTGAGCTTCATCGTGCCAACATCCTCTTGGTTGGACAAATGAATGCCATCAATTTTGGTGAAGCCTTGCTTCAAGGAGGAATGCTTGCATCATTCATTGGCCCATAGTTTGAATAGTATCGCATTAGAGAATGAAACTCCAGCTGCCGCCTAATGAGTCGGGTGTGGGACGGTGTTACCTATTCATTAATCAACCAATCATAGAGTTAGTTGAGGAAGGTATTCTGCTGCTTCTCAGCCATCAGCTGATTCATATATCAATAATATAATAAGATAAATTATAACCATAATAATAATAACAGTGATGGAGATATTAAAGGGCCTCCAGATGGTTATCTTGTTAAATATCAAGTAATCATTGAGGGAGTTTGAGCCGTGTGGTCATTTGACATAGAGACTTAAAGTGTTCTTATCTGTTCTTCTTATTTGAGTTCAACCCTGTTTAATGTTTACTGTAAATTGATAGTGCGAGATAGGATCACCGTAGCATTTCTCTGAAGATCGAGGGATTTGATGAAAAAGCAGAAGTAGGATTTTGCACTCGTCACTAATAAATATACAGAGATCCACAACCATCGTGCAACTGGTGTGTTTGAACTGCACACTGTCACATTCCCCTTACCAAAGTGTCATGCTGTAAAACACACACACATGTTACGCATTCTCACAGGATATCCACACACAGATTCTCCTCGTGGACCCAATGTCCTGCAGTTCCCTCACAGGAATCGCACAAACACACACATTGCAGTTGTGAGCAGCTTGCTGACATGTGTGCAGCCTGCAGCGTGCAGGGCCGGGGCCGCATGCCGCTGTTTCAGCTTAGTAATGGATGTCCCGTTTATTGCACACACTCAGACAGACAGACAGTGGCGTGTCCACCCGAAGATGAGTTCCTCCTCTGTTTAGGGAAAAGGATGTGATCTCACTCGTTAAAAATGCAACCTATGTCGCTTGCCACTCATGACTTAATCCAGGCTTCTCTTTGTGCAGAGCGCCCTCCCCTCCTCTTTTCTCCTCATGCTTTGTCTCGCTCTGTCTGTCTATTTATTTATGTTTTTACTACTAATGATGACAGCCTATAAATAGGCTCTTGTGTACGACTTAGTTTTTAAAAGTTATTTACACTTCACAAAAACCTAAACATTCATGTTCGTAGTGAGATTGGGAAACTAGCTTTAAAGTTATTAAACTAGCTAGCCCTTAATAATTATTAACATATAATTCAAAAAAAATGTTTACACGTCAAACCAACAGGGGGCGACATATCAACCGGAGGGTTCGGGCGTCCACCCCTACAAAAGAAGAAATGCTAACTTCCTTAGCATGAGCTAAAGAGTCGTAATCTAAAAAACAATATCAATAATATCTCAGCCAAAAAAAGAAAAAAAAAGAGAGTAAGAAAAGTTAAAACAAGTCTCGCGGTTAACGGTTCAACGTTGGAGGGAGATTTAGCCTCTTTTCCAGAAAACTAGCGTAACGTGGAATATCAACGGATTTGTTGCAATCTCAAGTTTCAAAGGATTCAACTGGCTTAGAGATAATACAAGATGATCAACCATCAATTTCAGAGGGTTCAAACTAGGCCGATAGCACAAGGAAGTGAGGAGACATGATTCCGATCTTAAGATCACGGCGATCAGCGAAGTGTGCTGCTTCTGTTCACTTCGAGGAGGTTGAATTATTCCAGAAATGTTGCCGACCAGTAGGATGGAGTTTATTTTTGGCCTATTCAAACAAAACAAATGGGCATACCTTGTCTTGCTGTTCCAGTCAGGTCTGACTTTCTTCATAAAAATAAGATTTGATCTCCAAAAATATTTTGAAAATGAACCTTGAATAAAAGCTGGGCGCTTCATAATGAAGTCAGTATGGTTTATTATAAGCGAGCAAAAAGGACACGTCAATCCCGTATGTACGACTTGTCAACACATTGGTTTAAACTAATGTGAGTCTCTTACTCAGATTGTTAGCAAACAATCAGGGTAGATCGGAGAATATGCTGCTGGATTCTACAAATAACAACAGTTTGTAACATTATCTATCAATATTACCTAGCAAAGCTTAACATTATGAAAACCACATGCTTCAGATCCAGCCAGAGAGAGAGGAGCACAACAAGGTTACTCATCTTCCCCAGTAATGTTACTGAGGATGTGACACAAGGTGAGCTCATATCGTGGCGACTACAAGTTATTCCAGGCAATCTTTTTGCAGCAGTGTAAACTGAAACCGATATCAACGTGTGCTGCTTGTGTGTCACCGGGCCTGTCGTGGCAGATAGTGAGCAATGTGTAGAACTTGGAGCTCGACGTCTGAGTCATAGCTGCGTCCGACACTCGCCTGGCGGAATCGTGTGTGTCAGCATCAGCACACTAAGATATCCAAAATATTTGAAGTTAGATTGACTCTGCAGTGTTTCATCTCATTTCAATCATGTTTAACTTGTTATGTTCATTATTCTTCCTTTATTATTATCTCGCTTTTAGGTAGATATGCTTGTGAGCGACGACACTGTGGGTCCGGTTGTGCAGCAGCCTCCATGTCCAACTAGCCAACAGCTTGCTTTTGTGTTCCTGTTGATTTTGTCTGCACAAGCTGTTATCGTGTGTGTGTTTGTGTGCGGTTCGCCGTGTGTTTGTTCACACTGCCTTGTTTGTTATCATATTTAGCGTGTGTTAGTGATACTGCGCCTCTGTCGTGGTCCTGGCTACTGATCTCCTGCAGGTCCTGCAGTCGTCACTTCTTACACTGTCTTGCTTGTCGAAGTTTGCGAGGGCAGCTGTCTGCATGCAGCAAGTGACAGTGGCACCTCATAACTCAAGAGATAGAGGAACTTAGTATGTTTCATGCCAACAAAAGCCGGTCGGACTGCACAGGCGGAGGGAGAGTTGTTCAAATGGCTCAAACCACTTTGTTTCATTTACAATCTTTGAACATCTTCCCGTTCATTTTTCTTTCAATTTCTCGATGTTCCTGCGATTGCAGACTTTGGCGTATCCCATCATGCACTGGGCAGTCCACTTTCAGTCCACTGTGGTGCTTCAACTTCAAGATTAGCCCAGAAATAGTTTATATCCTTTCTATCACACACACTCACATGTCCGACCACACTCCTTCCTCTTCCCGTCCCTCTTATATGAGCTATTAGACTGGGCTGCTCACAAAATACCTCCTGTGAGGATGGAAACGGAAACAAGGTTCCTCCAGAAGAGCAGGATGTGTGGATGGGAAAAGAGAGAGTGGAAGAAATATACTGCGAGTCCCGTCACCTGTTTTTCTAGATGTCTCTTTCTGTGTGCTTTTCTGGGAGGAAAGAGACCAACACACAGGATCAAAGACTCCAGCTAGATGAGATGTGAGATAAGATAGATGCAGGTTGCATCAGGGACAGCGAAAGACATGGAAACACTAGAACCGTCTGTTTCACGGGGGCTGCTAGGGGCTGCCGAAAGTTGACTGCTAACACAATACACGTCTATTACTGCTCATTTGCATCACCTGAGGATATACTGGCATTTCCAACACACGTGCAAAAAGCCGAGGGGAGAAACTATCAGGAGTTCTACTGAGCCGAAATGACCGAGAAACTAGACCAACCAGAAAGAGCAGCAGTACAACCATCACATGAATCACTTACATGCTTATTGACAAGTAAAAGTGAATCGGCGCATGTTGCTGCCGTGCACTCTTTTATGTGTGATGAAATGTTGTTCGGCAAAAGCACACACACCTCCAGGGAGGTGACGTCACGGCATTTCCTCTGCAGTTCTCTTCTGTTCTGCTAGTCTGGCAGCCACAATTGAAATGAAAAGGAGTGAACAGAGTTCATGAGGGGCAGTATACAGCATGAGAAACCTGTGAGTTAACAATGTTTAACTTCCCCCCGTGTTGGGCGCTCGCCAGGCTGTTGTTCATTCTATGTTTCTTGCATTGCATTATTTATATATATACCGTATATATATAAATATATTCACCATGTTCTCAACCATAGCCAGGGGGTGGAAATGCACAACAATGTTTTGCTACTAACACGGCAGCGTTACGGCGGCCTGGGATTGACCTTGGAAAGCAAATGAGCTCAGTGCATTCTGGTTGTTGTAGGTTTTTTACCTTTTAAAGCAAAAGCAAATTCCAGAGCCGTTTTATCTGTTTTCTCTGGACACGTCGTACCATGCAAAGACATCCCGGTATTACGAAGGACCATCTTTACAGCAGTTTCTTCATTAGCGTGTTGATTTTGAGCTATATGTTTTGTGTGTTTCGGAGTTAGTCCGCTCGTCCTTTGCTCAGCATCACTTTTTTCTGATGTGTTGCAATATGGCTTTACAAAGCGACCTCCGTAGGTCTCAGTATTTGGCGCAGCATGCACAGGTGGTCTGATTGACAGAAGTAACTTAGACGTACTGGGTTGTGTAGCTTTCATGAACTAACTGATTTCTTGCTGTAGTGAGGACGACATCTTGATCTCATGTGAACGTGCACTAGAGGTAGAAACATTTATTAACGTCACTTATTAATGTAATAACTTGTTGATGTTGCACTCCCCATCTACAGTAATATGTAGCGAGCAAGTTGAGACAGGTCATTTGTTTGTGAGGAAAAAATTTAATTAATTGAGCTGCAATCGATCAGGCGGATTCCTGCATGTGTGCACAGCTTGAGTCTGTGTGCATGCGGCAGTAATTCTTCCTTCCTGCATCCCTATACCATGTAAATGTTACATTTATATTGACATTGTTTAATTGATGATTAGCTTTGTTATCACACGTACTGTATGTATGTGTGAAATCCCCCCGGCGCTCTCGGACTGGGGATGTTTGGTATCAGTTGGGGGAGCGCTGTTGACCACACAACGTGCCCTCATAGGCACACACACTCGTTCAGCTGAGGAATGTCTCCCACAATCAATCTTATCAGGTGTTTTGTCTGTTTTGTCTGAGGGATATCCGAAGAGGGCTTGGCGTTAAGACTAATAGACCTTTCGGAATACACACCTCTCTTCTTTTCCCTTTGTCATCCTGCGTCAAACCCCTTTTCCTTTCCTTCTTCTTCCCAGCGCTCTATCTTCTCTCTGCATCGCTGCTTCGCTCACCTTCTTTTCCACTTTTGCTAAGGTGATTGAAGGACTAATGCATACGTCTTAGTGTTCTCAACGCAGTTCAGGGACAGCGTAACCCTTTGATACGCTCCAAACCTCTTTTTCTTTGAGGATCCCGCCGCAGCCGAACCCTCCTCCATGCAGGAAAAACACGTTACCTTGTTCCCAGGCCCACCTCCTGCAGCCTGACCCGTAACATTCAATTGATTTATCCCTGATTGTTAGGCAGCCACTGGAGCTGCGTCTTGATTGGCTCCATATGAGAACAGAGCCAAGAGGTCATCTATAACAATCATTTTCAGTGGCTCATTATTCCCAGGCCAAACAAGCCAAAGACCCAATTTCCTACTGCACTGTTCATAAAAGTGACAGATGGTCAAAACCTGGAAAAGCTTTCCTATAATCGTTAGCTCACTGAAGTGCGACATACAATGCTCTTTAGTATAGTGAAGGTTGGACTCTGCTCCCTCTCTCTCTCACCCTCTCCTTCCACCCTCTCTATCCTATTCATTTTTTCCTAGGTGAAGAATGTGAAGGAGGAGAACGCAGTTTGTTTAATAGCTTTAGGCCATATTCCACCCAGTTCACTTTTCCTCCTCTTCATATGGCCCACAATGTGAATCCAGCAAATATTTGCCAGGCAGTATGTCTCTCTCTAAAGACTCACTCTACCTTAACGTGAGGCAGCACTTAAAGTCACATGGACAGACAGAGGCCAAGACAAGGTCTCCTTTCATCCCACAGACCTGCCACTCTCTGGTATTCAGGGTCATCTAGTAACTTGAGCGAGTCTGCACCCCTCCATGGCTGCCTGTGAGGGTCTTTTCTTACCGGGGAAGTGCTTGTGTGATAAATGTGTGGCTTGGAACAACAGCTGAGACTAAAACTTGGCTCGGCGTTCCCACTGCCTGTTTCAGACACAAGTGTGGTTTCCTCATATCTTGGCTCTTTGTCATGAATGACCTCTTTCATTTTCCCCCACCTCCAATGACAACACCTCTACTCAGCATTTAAAGGAATTCTTCCATTTTTTTTCTCAGGAGGATTCTTTTCTCATATTTGTTTCCACTTTTGTCGTCTTTTGCAGGGCGAAATGCTTCGTCACTGAGGAACTATGTGTGTGTGTGTGTGTGTGGTGGCTTGCGGGACTGCAGGGGTGGTGGGTGGGCAGATTTAAAAGATGTGCAAAACATACTTTGAATTTGCCAGTTGGGATTTTTCTTTCAAAGAAGTGAACGGCTTGTTTCCTCTCCTGTGTTTCAGACAAAAATAAATACACGTAAAAAAAAAAACTACCACCTACCTTATTACTTCTGTCTGCTTGTGCCGTACACTTTAATGTCGAATGAATCACCCGCCAATAATCCACCCTGCTCAGTCGAGTCACTCGCAGATTTTACCTTTGTCAGCTCGTTCATCCTAATGTCACTTCAACCACCGATTCACCTTATAAAAATAGGGGGCCTAACCCCCATCTCCCTCAGCCATCTTTCATCCTGGTTCTGTGGCCCTCCCATATGTGCCTCTAATCTCTCCCTTGTGTCTCCGAAATGTCAGTGCAGAGGAGTGAGCATGTACTTGCTCGCTATGGATTTCCCATGGAATGCACCATTTTCGGTTTACCCTGCGTACGTTTGCCTGTTTTGATAGGCAGTGATTATGGAGTATTTATTTTCCTGCTGGGTGTGGGAACGCAACCTGTTGGTACACTACCGTTGTGAGGTGGGGAGCTGTTTCTGCAGAAAAACTGTGACTCACACACATGCGCCCACATGAACGCAAACACACTCAAGTCAATTAGATAAGATTTGATTAGATACTGAATTAACATTCAGGCTGACGACAGAAAGAAACCTCAAGGTGTGTTTTCAACAATGGAGGGATAAGGAAAATAACTGGACCATCAGAAAACACTTACAGCTGCGTCTGTAACTGGAGAATAAAAGATGTGTCAAAGCATGATGCAACACCTCAACTTTGCTGCTTTCAAGAAAATTAATGGAATTTCATTCTGACAAGTACGACTCTCTCTTGGTTTATCTTGAGTTTCACAATGATAATCTTATTTTTACACGCAAGCTTAAAACGCCAATAAACATGACTGATGTGCACGTATGTCCGTGCATGCACGGCCCATACGAGAGGGAGTCGCAGTTTGCATGCCTTTTCCTGTTTGTTTGTGTTTGAGAAAAGAGAGCCCTTGCAAGAGGCTAAGCCCCGACTATCTGACTCATTGGTTAAATGGTGGAGGTCTGGGATCAGAGCTTCGTGGAGGAGGGGTCAAAAAGACAGAGAGAGTGAATGATGGAGGGAGGGAGAGCAGGAGGCCCCTGCGAGACAATTCCCCCGGCGTTGGGTCATTCACAGACACAGGAAATGCTTGACCTCACACCCTGAGAAATGTCCACAGCGGCCCACTTGTTTTAAAGGTGTAATTGGGCATAATTAGGAACTGGCAGAGAGAGAAATGGAGACAGAGTTGCATGCCCAACATGCCTTCCTTCCCCATGCCTGCCTCCGTCTGGCAGCCTGCGACACACCGGAGCCAAACTCTCACTGCACAGATTTACAGCAAATACCATCTCTAAACAAGCAAGGGAAACTTCACAACAACAAGGATCCTTTCAGCTCAGCTGCTTATTTTCACCTATTGCAGAAAATATCTCACTTGCAGCCTTTTTTTTAGGAGATCTCTGCTCTCTGTGTGATCAAGGGGGTCCAACGCTACGTCTCTAAACAGGAAACAAAATAGTTAATGAGTTCTGTCCCTTCAACTCTTCCTTTGTTAACCTATAGATTGACTCAGGGATCAACCTCAGGTGATGGTCAGATCGCATTAGATCGCATTACCACAAGCACATCGACTAGATAGGCCCGATTTCTTGGTGATGAAGATGTTCTTCTTGTTGGGGGTTCCTCCTCTTCATCCCTCCACTCTAACCCACAGGCCTTATCTCATTCTCTCGTGTTAGAATATGGAAGTAAAGCACAGACGTCTGACATGAACTCACCAGATCGCCAGCTGCTTCCTCTCAGAGCCGAGACAAGAATGTACTTTCGTTTTGGCCTTTTCATTCATAAGAAATAAACCGTAGACCCGCATGCTGGTGTTTTAGTGAGAGTAAGGGCAGTCAGCCACTGACGTGATAGGGGGGGGTTGGGCTGGTGGAGGTAGGGGGTGGAAGAAAAACTTTGGGAAGGGAGCATAATGTATGAAGCATGGTGATGATCTCCCTGCTGCAACATCAGGCTAATGAGACGGAAGTTACCGCTCGTCGTCGTCTTTGTCAGATATCACACGAAGGAATCAAAAGAGGAGAGAAAAGTTGGGTTTAAGGAATAAGTGGAGACAACAAAAGGACCACACAGAAGGCATGTATAGGAATCAATGAAAGGAAAGTTTCCACAGAAAACCAGAGTGGATTCAAGTGAAAGACGGTGAAGACCTGGAAACTTACAGTGTCTTGTTTCATTGGATCAACCAGGCCTTTGTTTGCCAATAACAATCAATATAGTTTACTGAAGGGTCTTTATTTCCTCACTGATTAATCATCAGGTGGATAAAAGAGCAGGACAAACAACTTAAAATTAAATTAATTTCTTATTTGAATATCCTTGTGAAATCGCAGAGGACAAGTCGACAATAAAGCACCTCAATTCTGAAGATAAGATAAGCTCAAAGCAGAACGTCCTCAGAACGTTACTCTTACATAACTGTCTCTGACGTTTTGAGACACAAGTAGTCTCTTTGTAATGTGTGGATATCACTGATAATGAGACAGAAAGTGATATTTTCTATGCCCCAATATTCTCATTATTACTCAGAAGGTGGGCTGCTTTCCCACAATTACTGTTGGTACACAGAATTGTATCTATAGTGGGTAAATATCTGATGTGGGGGGAACCGAGTTCATGCTTTTTCTCCTCCTTATAGAAGCTGACGTTCATTCATTCAGTCCATATAAAGTTGGGAGGAGCATTAATTAATTTTCTGTCAGAATCTGAATCCTGGTTGAATATTATTTTGTTACTCATCATAACTTACAGCTTGTCCTTGTTTAGCTTGCAGCTAACTTACGAGCCACAGCTTCAGCGTGACCCTGTCCTCCAGAGTTTGTCCAGTGTCAAAGTCTGGTGTCATTTTGTTTATTTCTTAATTT